>JACEIK010005268.1:75363-89004 GCA_018107945.1 Datura stramonium
TACAATCATCTTATGTAGCCTCAACCCTAGAGGAAGGGTTTTAGCTACTCATGTTCGTATAAATACTCAAAAACATGTTTAAAGTAGTGTACTTACAAGAATAATTAAAATAGAATGAAATATAATCAACCCTAGGTAGAGTTCTTCATTTCTCCCTTCTCCCCTTTACGGTTTCCCCAAGTTATTTCGTGATAAATGATTTTAGAATCTAAAGGTTTAATTTATGCTAAGCTGAAAAAATGCAAAATTTATCTGTGGTGGAACAGCTCCGTGGCACAGAGGCTATCATGGAGATCTTCCTCCGTGCCATGGAGCAAACCAGGAGGTTCACTGTTTGGTAGCCCCTGCTTATATAAATTAATTCTTTGCTCCATGGCACGTTGTTGAACGCCCCAATCCTTCTCCGTGGCACAGAGTTGACTCCAAATGTGCCTTTTAGCTTTTCTCATCATTCATAATGCATCCCTTAACATTTATCTTCAATATGAGGTCCATTATATTCACATTGAGCTCCATACATTGGCAATTTCAACCTACAAAGAGATCTAATCATATTTGTTAGTCCATGGCCACAAATTACACAAAATACATGAGATTATTCTTAAATTAAGGTACAACATGGGTAAAACATGGGTATAAAATAGTATTTGGGCATGTAAATATTCCCAAGATCAACAATATGGAAACTACTTATCATCCCTAGTCTAGTGGTCAAGTAGAGGTGCCTAACTGAAAGGTGAAGCAAATTTTGCGGAAAATGATTAATGCGTAGAGAAATGATTAGGCTATAATGTGTTATGGGCTTACTGTACTATGTACAAGACGTCGATTGGGACTTCACCCTACCAGCTAATCTATGGCAAGGCATACCATTTATAGGTAGAGTTAGAACACCAAGCTTATTGGGCTATCAAGAAGCTAATGTTTGATGCGAGGTAAAAACAAATGCTACAACTACAAGTGCTTGATGAATTTCGGTTGAATGCATATGAGAATGCTAATCTCAACAAGGAAAACACCAAGAAGTTTCACGACAAGAATATCATTCCCTGATCTTTTGAACTACGTCAGCAGGTCCTCTTATTCAATTTACGACTAAAACTTTTCCTAGAAAACTTAAGTCAAAGTGGTTTTGGTCCATTTGAAGTGGTTTGTATGACTCCTGATGGAGCAGTTAAGCTATGAAGGGAAGACAAGAGTGGCATGTTTTTATTGAATAGGCAGTGAGTGAAGCAATATTGGGCTGAGGAAGTAGACATTTGAAAGACCTCAATCGCATTATCTAATGATTGATTTGAGACATGTCGTGCCGTCACGTCAAATCAGGCGCTACTCAAGATACAATCCAAGATTGTATTGTGATACTTTAGGACATAAAGAAAATACAAAAAGAGGTGTCATGCTATGATAAAAAATAAAGTGCTTGATGGCAGGAAACCCATTTTTTTCTAATTGTTTGTGGCATGTGTTGTAGGAAAAAGGGAATGCAATGAAGCATGGCCAGTGCTCCATAACATAGAGAAATGCCTATGCATTGAGCTCCACAATGCGGAGAAGTAGAGGCATATTGAGCTTCGCAACGCACACTTGTGAAAACTTCAGAAGATTAAAATCAGGAAAAAAGTTCGCGATGGGGTCGGCGACGCAGACTAGTAGCCCCTCAGTGGGCTCTGCATCGCGCCTGATGGGATCAGGTAAAATTGACCTAAACTCATAGGCCAAAGCCAACCCATGGAAACTCTATAAAACTAAAAAATTTAGAGTTTTTTCTCATTTTCCAACCCTAGGCATCGCAAACTCTCTTCTCCTCTTCGTAAAAGTTTAATAATTCCTCATTTCCCTCATAATTTCTCCTCCTAATCTCAAGAAACAAATCCAAAACTTTTACCCAAGCCTATCAAGGGTAAGGAAGTTTCCTCCACCATCCATGCATAGAAGCGGTCTCTCCATGGCCAAACTTCATAACAACAAATTGCATATCCAATCATCCTGAGCCTGCAAGAAGGTATGGTTTATGTGAGGCAGTGAAAGAAGGGAAAACAGTTTCAAGGACCACAAGGAATCAAAATACATTCTTGAAATGAGGATTGACAGGGATAGCCTGGCGGAAGAGTTCCCCCATATTATCCACAGGTTGCACACCCTCAGGTTAGATTACATTTTGAATAATCCCGAGGAGTGTAACCTAAACTTGGTGAGGGAATTCTATGTGAATTAGGACCCAAGGAGTAGAAGCAACTAAGTATAAATTAGGGGGAAGGTAGTTAATCTCACCACTACTGCCTTAAATCGATTACTGAACTCTCCAAATAAGGACCCTGACCCACTATGTGAGATAAACATTAGGCCACCCTACCACGCCATACACCACACTCTATATCGCTCGAGGTCAGCTAAGAGGTAGATCTGCCACCAGCAGAAGGGGTATCACATGACCTTCCCCTATGTGCATTTAAGCAGAAAAGCCAATGTATGGCTAAAAATTATTTGTTACTACTTCATACCAGGGAAGCATGTTACTCATATCACCTGTGATAGGGTGTGTTTGGTATATATGTTGTTGTCTAGGCTACCTATAAATATGGGTGTGGCATTGAAGTCCATGATGAAGAGGGAAAGGGTGTAGAAAGGGTTGAGGTATAGCTTTGGAGGTCTCATGACTTGTTTTCTGAGGGAGAAGCAGGTGAATGAAGAGGATGTTGATTATAGGCCCAGGTGAGATTGTAGGTGGGTGGATATAACAAATACAAAGGAGCCTGAGTCAAAGCATGGCCTACTTTGACTATTTCCAAGCATAATGCTAGAAATAATAGTTATCAGAGTTATATGTGCGGCATTGCTATGTTCTAATTGAGGCTGAGCGGGGTGACTGAGGAGAAGATGCATTAGTTTAATGAAGATTACCCATTTAGAAACAGTGCAAGGGCTCTCTACAAATTGGGGCCATGATATGAGGAGCTGGTGGATGATGACATTCTCATCCATGTAGAGTAGGTGAGAGAGAACACAGATTGGAGTTTGAAGAATCTGATGAAGAGGACTTCGAGGTGAAAGAAGCTACATATGGTCCCACAAATGATGAGATGGACTAGGTCCCAGGGAGTTCTTCTCCCACTTCACTTTTGTGTTATATTGATTTGAGCACTGGGGATAGTGCTATTATATAAGTATGGGGTAAGGAAAATGAATTTCCATATATTATTTTGCTTTGTTTGTATGGGTTTTTATGCATTGCTATTATATCTATTTGATGTTGATTATTAAATTTTTATTTTTACATATGTTTGTTTTTTTGTGTGTTTGGGTTCCTCATTTTCATTTTCGGTGCTTTTCCGCAAGATAGCCCCTAGTGATGGATGGACGATGACCATCTTAAGAAAAAATTAGTCATAGGTTGTAATAGGAGTAGAATCCATGGCCTTTCGAATGCTAGGTACTTCACTTAGGTACACACTAGATATCATGGATAATTCACTCAGAAAGAAGCATAAGAGGTAGGGATCTTTGTTTAGAGACAAATAGAATCTTGAACTTGACTCCAAGGCATAAAAATGGGCTTAATAATATAGAACATGCAATGTGGTTGTGTTGTGAACATGTAGTCTTGGGAAGCCAGTTTTGAACCATTGTGCCATGATTGCTAAGTGTTTGTTGTGTTTCTTGTGTACTTGACATCTAAAACTCGCCCTATGTGTGCATGAAATAAAACTTTATATCTAGTTGTGGGAGATTATTAAGGCATTTCTTTGTTAGCCTTTGTATTTTGCCTTATGTTTATGCCACCCTTGATATTATCCTAGTTAAGCCCTCTTGAACCTTGTAGCCTATTCCTTTGACTAGTCACATTAGTCTGCTCCCCTTTGTTGAAATTACCCTATAATATTTTGATCCAAAGAGTCCTTAATGCACTTTTTAGTGGAAAGACATAAAGGAAAAAGGAATAAAAGAGGAAGGGTAAGAAAGAAAGGAGGCTTGTGTGGTAAAGATGAGGAGTAAATGTGGTACTAGAGCAAGGTATAGCGTGTAAGTTGGTAGTAAGGAGAAAGAAAAGTAAAAAAATGACAAAATAAAAAGTCAAAAATATTGATCTGGAACTTGAATAAAAAATAGAGAGAATGTGTAGAAAAAGTCTCCTTGTTAGCAATAAGGTAATAAAAGAATGGGGTATCAAATAAAGGAAGGGAAGAAAAAGGGAAACATGATCATAAGTGAAATTTGAGGTGATACAAGGAAGATGAGCGAAAAAGTTAAAAGTGTCAAAAAAAGTGCTTAGGGAGGAAGTCACTATTTGCCAAGATATTCCTATCCGTCCCTTAGCCAACAATACAAGCAGTAAAATTTCTTTTAATTCTACAATAGTGGTACTTTTTGAATTGAGTATTACACTAAGGGCAAGCCTATGGAATGTTATTATATGTTTGAAAGTTTCTTTCAGAGAATGAGTGGATTTTCTATTTTTATGCCCCCGATTTTGATGTTTATATGCATGATATGAGTGAGGAGTATCTCTCTTAAACTTCAAGGGCACATAATGGTGAGAATTTAGTGTACTAATGATTTATATACTTATACATGGTCATGTTGGCTTGATTATTGTAAAGAAATGGTTCTAGAGGCTATGTATCTTCAAAGAAAGGATCTGTGAATGTGAATATACGTGCATGTTGAGTGGATTATAGATCATGATTAAATTGTTTTGTGAACCAGAGTATGAGTAGACCTATTTGATTGGTATTTTATGAGATAGATGTGTTGAAAGTGTATTGAATTATTCAAGAACAGACAATCATTTAAGTGTGAGGCGGTGATCTTAGGCGAATTTATATGCCCGCTTGCCATATTTTACCTACGTTTAACCTTTCTTTGGGGGCCTAACTTGTATTATAGAGAAGGATTTGGAAGATGAATTTGGGGCATAAGGACGAGAGAATTCCCTTGTTGAATCCCCACATACCTGTAGAAGAACCCTTGAGAAAAGCACCTGTAACTTTGAGGGAGAGAAGAAGCCCTAGCTCTTGCTTGGAAAAGACCATCTGAGTTCTTACTGCGATACTTTGTGTGTTTAGGAAAGAATGAGGAGTGGGAGTTGACTAATCCTCTAAATCCCCCCCCCCTAAATACATCCCAAAACTTCGTAGCTTAGGATATAAAATAATGGGAATTAACATAAATGCCCTTGAGAAAAGGTCAGGAAAAACTGCCCGTACTGACTCAACGGGTCACACAACGAGTCGTTGGTGGTGACCATGACTCATTGGGACCAGTCGTCCTTTCTGGGATGGACATTTCAGTTCTATGGACCTCTCAAAATGGAGGAAAGAATGACTCATTGTTAGGTACGACGGGTCAACAAACCCAGTCGTTGCTACTAGAGGAAACTTGCAATATTTAGACTTGACCAATGAACAGGAACAATGACTCGTTAGATGGAACAATGAGTCATTAGTTCCACTCATGTCACTGGAAGGGTTTTGAATAAATTCTGGATATCCCCCAACAGACAGACAAGATGACCTGTTATTTGAAACAACGGGTCATTGTTTCTATCTATTGTACTTGGGGAAATTTTAGCATTTTCTGGATCTCTTCCAACGGTTTCATGGGACGAGTCATTAACTCCAACAATGACTCGTCATCTGGCTCATTATTTGGGAGAATATTTTTAGCAGGTTTCTAGACTGGGTTACAACGAGCGACAAGATGATTCATTACTTCGTACCACGAGTCATTATATGTCTCGTTGGTACCTGAGGGAAAATTTGTAGAACTGACAACGACTCTCCTAAGGGTCATTAGTCCAGACAATGACTCATTGGGGGAGCCGTTCTGAGGTAAAATTTTCTGGTCTCTTTCTATTTTTTCATTTCAAGTCCAGATTTGGTCTAAGGAAGTTTTAGAGTGTTACAATATCTCCCCCTTGGAAACATTCGTCCTTGAATAAAGGCTAAATAAACTGAAAGATTGGGAAAAGAGCTGCAATCCCGAACTAAAGACTATAAACTGAACAGTAAAGGAGTGATTGACTCCAAACTGAGATAGACATGCTAACTAAATATCTGCAACTAGGGCACACACTAACAACATGAGTAGAGCTGATGAGTATGGAACTGAATAGAGTATTGAGGAGGAATTTAGTACTTGATGCTGAAGCTGAACTGAAAGGGAATAGGAAAGGGTATCTAGCCATCATACCTGCTTGTATTTCACATATAGCTCCCTCAACTAGCTATTTCCTCCATAAAACCATTACTGAAGTGACCTCCTTATTTCTCAGCTTACGAACCTGACGGTCTAGAATCTGAATTGAAACTTCTTCGTAAGACTGGGTGCACTGATGCTTACTCTGCGGGCAAATCCCACTCATATGCCACGTTGCCAATTCCTCTCAGGATTCTGTATGGACCAACATATCAAGGAATGAGTTTTCCTTTCTTCCCGAACCTCATCACCCCTTTCATAGATGAAATTTTCAGATATACACAATCATCCATAGCAAACTCCAGCTCCCTTCTCCTTACATCTACATATAATTTCTGTCATCCTTGAACTATTTTTAGTCATTCCCTAATAAGTTGAAATTTCTACATGACCTCATGTACTGAATCAGGTCCTTTAAGGTAGATTCACCAAACTCAAACCACCCTATAGGAGATCTACACCTCCTACCATATAATGCCTCGAAGGGGGTCATCTCAATATTAGAGTGGTAGTTGTTGTTGTATGCAAACTTGATGAGAGGTAAGTTATCATCCCAACTACCCTCGAAATTGATCACACAATCCATCAACATATCCTCCAGAGTCTGAATGGTCTATGTAGCCTGGCCAACTGTCCGTGGGTGGAAAGTTGTGGTGAGCTTGACCTTTGTACCAAGTCCTTTCTGAAATGACTTCCAAAAGTGCGAGGTGAACTGTGTACCCCTATCTGAAATGATGGACAAGGGAACTCCATGCAATCTAACTAACTCCTGGATATATAGTCTATCATAATCTTATGTTGAATATGTGGTCTTAACTAGTAGGAAATATGTTGATTTGGTCATCCAATCTACAACAATCCAAATTAAGTCACGTTGTTGGCGCGTACGAGGTAGACCTGTAGTGAAATCTATGTTCACTTCATCCTACTTCCAAGTAGGAATTCTAATATCCTGAGTCATACCCCAAGGTCTCTGGTGTTCAACCTTGACCTATTGGCAATTTGGACACTTAGCCACAAATTCTGCAATGTCCTTATTCATGCCATTCCACCAGTAGACTTTCCGTAGATCACGATACATCTTTGTGGCACCTAGGTTGATAGAGTACCTGTTGCTGTGAGCCTCCGTTAATATCCATTGCCTCAAATCATCTACATTGAGAACACACAACCTGCTCTGATAAGAAGCACACCATCTCCCCTTTGGAGAATGCTTCCACCTCTTTCTTTAGGACTGCTTTCTTCAACTTGAGTAGAATTGGTTCTTCATCCTGCTTTGACTTAGCCTCCACCACCAGGGAGGATTCTTACCCATTCTGGACTACAACTCCTCTTTCTGCAGAATCAACCAACTGGACCCCTAATCGAGCCAATCTGTGAATATCCTATACCAAGTCCTTTTTATCTTCCTTTACATGAGCGACACTTCCCATAAACATTCTATTGAGGGCATCAGCCACTACATTGGCCTTGCTCTGGTGATACAACACACTCATATCATAGTCTTTTCATAACTCCAACCACCTTCTCTGATGCAGATTTAGATCCTTCTGATTGAATACATACTATAGGCTCTTATGGTCAGTAAAAACATCCACATAAACCCCATAAAGGTAGTTCCTCCAAATATTTAAGGAAAATACTACCTCTCCCAATCTCATATCCATGTCTTCAGCAGCCGCACTTTTCCAATATGTTCTAAGTGTAGCAATAATCATCTGGGTGAATGTCATATGGACAAGGAGGGTTGTTTTGGTTGTGACCAACTAGGTCACAGGTTGAGAGATTTCCCATCAGCAGGATGAGGGAAGACCCAGTCTACCATATTGGTAGCTCTGCCAGGTTGTTCATCTCAGCAGGGTACTACCTTGGGTACAGGTGACGTTCAGCACCAGAACTACTTCTATGCTTTATCCTCCTATCAGGACCAAGAGGACTCCCCTGATGTAGTCACTGGTATGTTACGTCTCTTTCAGATAGATATTTATGCTTTAATAGATACAAGAGCCATACTTTCCTTCGTGACTCCTTATATTGCAATCCAGTTTGATATTAGTCCAGAAATTCTCTCAGAGCTTTTTTCAGTCTCTACTCCGGTTGGTGAGTCAGTTAGAGCTAGTCGGGTATATAGAAATTATTCGATCACAGTGTTGTATAAAGTCACCATAGTTGATCAAGTAGAGTAAGATATGGTCAATTTTGACTGCATTCCTAGTATTTACTGATTACATTCTTGCTATGCCTCAGCTGACTGCAGAACTAGGGTTGTCAAATTCCATTTTCCTAACGAACCAGTCCTAGAGTGGAAGGGTAGTACTTTAACACCTAAGGGTCAGTTTATCTCATACCTTAAGGCTAGGAAAATGATCTCAAAGGGGTAAATACTATCACTTAGTTAGGTTTAAGGATTCCAGTTCTGAGGCTCTGACACTTCTGTCAGTTCCAGATGCTCCACCCCTCCAATCATTGTAGGGCCTAGAAGAAGGAGCACTAGCTGATGAGGGTGCTAGAGGTCTCTCTTGTTGCTGTGGTGACTACTACCTCCCAACCTCTGCTGAGAATACTCAAACTGGCCTATTTGTGCTCGTTTACTCTCCCTCTCTATCTCCTTCAGTTTCTCCCCCTCTATCTTCTATGTGTGGATAATGAGTCTGGA
This sequence comes from Datura stramonium, assembly GCA_018107945.1. Taxonomy (NCBI): domain Eukaryota; kingdom Viridiplantae; phylum Streptophyta; class Magnoliopsida; order Solanales; family Solanaceae; genus Datura; species Datura stramonium. Next base: position 84,218 of record JACEIK010005268.1, read on the forward strand.
GATGTCTATCTCATTGATAAGCATGGGCAGTCCTGCACTCCTTAGCTATCAAATCTGAGACTCCATTCACAAACTTGAGCATGCGAGCCCTCGGCTCCACAACCATTTCTGGAGCATATTTCGACAGTTGAGTGAACTTTAGCGCGTACTCCCGCACTGTCATGGTGTTCTTCCTCAAGTTCACAAACTCAGCACTGTATAATTTTTATGAGTTTGTGCTTGTTCATGATGGTGAGCTAATATACATGATTAGATCTTTGCAGGCTGAAATATGCAAGGAATTGACCCAAGGTGATACAAGAAGCAACTGTAAAGAATTTTGGGCTTGAAATGGATCTTGTCTCATGACCCAGACTAACCCGAGTCTGCACCTTGGATGCAACATGGTACTTAGGATCACAAGTGACCCCAGCAAACCCATGGCATAGCATAATTCTATAATGACTAAACTACTGTAAAAGACTATTAAGCAGAAGCTATTTAAAAATGATAACCCAATACTAAATAAATCAAGAGAATATGATAAATTACTGACATTTGCCCAAACACTAGAACTCAAGCTGAAACTAGGGGTGTTCATGGTTTGGTGAAAAACCAAACCAAACCGATTAGAAAAATCAACATTTGGTTTGGTATGGTTTCAAATTTTAAAAACTGATGATATTTGATTTGGTTTTTGTTTTACTAAAAAAAACTGAAGAAATAACCAAATCGAACTGATAAATTTTATATGTAAATTTTATAATTATTTGAATGTATGTTAGTAGTCTTTCATAAATAATTATAAATATTTTATATCTTTTAATCATTAATTTGGTTTTAGTAAACTTTATTTCACATGCACTACAATACTTTTAAATTCTATTACTTAAAAAATATATCCAAATCCAATAGTCTAAGTCTAATTATTTTTATGTGGTGTGACATATTGTCGATTTTTTTATTTTCTTTTGCTAAGACATACATATACTCTTCAATCGTTTACCGCTTTGATTTTTGAAGGATTGACCATTCTATATAATGTTGTATATTGTTTCTGTGTGGATATTAGACATGTGAAGTGAAAAAACTTCTACATTTATGCAACTTAAACATGCTAAAACTTTGGAATAGTGTTGAAAAATAATAGAAGATTCAGATACATTCATCTTGTGATAGTAGAGAGAAATTTATTGATTTCTAATATTCACTTGAAATAATTATCTCATGTCTCTATTGTTTTACTATTATTAATTTATCATTAGCTAGTTATAAACCAAAAAACTGAATCAAATCGAACCAAACTGACAAGAACCAAACCGATGGTTATTTATTTTATCTGGTTTGGTTTGGTTTTAGAAATTTAAAAACTAACTAAATTGATTTGATTTTGGTTTTAATCAAAAACCGACCCAAACCGAACAAGGAACACCCCTAGCTAAAACTAACATATTTTGTCTGAAAGTCTTCTAAAAGAAACTGATGAGTTGCTGGGACAAACCCCCAGCTAACTCTAGTGTCTGAAAACTAAAACTGAAAATAACAAGTGCTGAAGATGAAAACTCCGATCCTTGGACGATGAGGACTCACCAATGGAACTCTACTGCAATAGGCCTATAAAGGAAACTAACCCCGTTGCTAAGCCTGAGAGCCTGAGCCTATATCATAAAACGATATAACATAGAAAGTATGTGCTAGTACTTTAAATGTACTGTGTATGCGAGGTCATGAAATTTTAGAACATAATCATGATGAAAGAATATTATAAATAAACATGTTGAAATATATAAAATGACCCTAACTGAAAATTATACATACTGTAGACAAACTAAAATCGGAGAGTACTGAAAACTAGTAAAACTAATATAAGGGTCATAAACATATTCTAAGATTTGAGATTGAATTGTACTGTGGGAGAGACTTTTAACCGACATATAACCACGTGAGCTAAACGTGGAGTTTGATGTATACACCCTACCAAAGAGAGCCCTCTGTACCTTGCCAAGGTCTAGTGGTTGAACTGTGTGATCACTATTTGGGGCCCATTCGGGCTAATAACCTATGGTGGCATGTAGTTCTGGGAACCTAGGCACACTGAACCCCGGCTCGCTCGGTTGCTAAGTACTGCTTCCAACTAAAATTCTAGTTATATCTAACTGGACTGATTAGATTAAGATTGATGTCCTAAGGCTAAGACAGAACAACTTATCTGGAAGTATCTTAAGAACCTAAGGGACCTGATAACTGAAGATACTGAATTTAATAATAGACTGATAAAAGGACCAAACTGATCAGCTGACATTTCTGATGAATAATAAGTATACCTGTAATCTGAAAATACTAATTTTAGCTTGAACCATTCATGCTAAAAATTTATAGTCAGATCATATCCCAAGAAAATAACAATTCAAACTAACTTTTAAATCATGCAAAGGCTCAACCCAAAAGAAGTCAAAAAACTAGGGAATAGTGGTCCTACTATAAAGTTCAAATCTAGAATATGAAGATCACTTGCTAGAATTATAGAAACTTGCAAAAATATACCGAATTAACTGAACATGCATAATTTGTCTAAAAGAACCATAACTCATACTATAGAGAACATTTATGAAGATGAATTTGGGGCCCAAGGGAGAGAGAATTCCCTTTTTGAATGTAGTATAAGAACCCTTGAGAAAAGCACCTTTAACTTTAACGGAGCGAAGAAGTCCTAGTTCTTGCTTGGAAAAGTCCATCTTGGTTCTTACTGTGATACTCTGCGTGTTTAGGAAAGAATGGGGAATGGGAGTCAACTAATATTCTAAATCTCCCCCCCCCCCAAAAAAATACATCCCAAAACATCGTAGCTTAGGATATAAAATAATAGAAATTTACAAAAATGCCCCCAAGAAAGGATATGATAAAATGCCCATACCAACTCAACGGGTCACATAACGAGTCGTTGATGGTGACCACGACTCGTTGGGACCGGTCGTCCTTTCTGGGCCGGGCATTCCAGTTTTCTAGACCTCTCACAACAGAGGAAAGAACGGCTCATTGTTATATACAATGGGTCATTGAGCCCAGTCATTGCCACTAAAGGAAACTTGCAAAATTTCTAGACTTGACCAACAGATGGGAACAACGACTTATTAGATGGAACAATGAGTTGTTGTTTCCAATCGTTGTCACGGGAAGGGTTTTGAAAAAATTTTGGATATCCCCCAACGGACAGACAGAACGACCCGTTTCTGAAATAATGGGTTGTTTTTTCCAACAATTGTCACTAGGGAAAGTTTAGCATTTTCTTGATCTCTTCCAACGGCTTCATGGAATGAGTCGTTACCTCAAACAATGACTCGTCCTCTAGCTCATTATTTGGGAGAAGATTTTTAGTAGGTTTCTGGATTGGGTTACAACGAGTGACAAGATGACTCATTACTTCATACAACGAGTCATTCTATATCTCATTTGTACCTGAGGAAAAATTTACAAAACTAACAATGACTCTCTTAATGGGTCGTTGGTCCAGAAATGACTCATTTCGGGTGCCGTTTTGAGGAAAAAATTTCTAGTCTCCTTATGGTTTTTTATTTAAAGTCTGGGGTTTGGTCTGAGAGACTTTTGGGGTGCTACACCATGGCAGTGAAGGAAGAAGGTGGGTGATGCGAAGCCAGTGAGGCACGATGAAGGTCACATCACCCAGGGTACTAAACTTTAGAGCAATGTAAAAACTGGCTAACCTGCAATATGAAGGGCATGACGCAGAGGCAGTGTCACGCGATGAGGCTCCCGCCACGCAGAAGCCCAAACATCAGAGGAATAGAAAAGGGACTCAGGTCTACTATGAGCTCTACGTCTCGGAGCTAGACCTGCATGATGGAGAGCACGATGCGGAGCATGTTCTAACAACTAAAATGTCCGAAAGTTGAATCCAAGTCCAAGAAGGAAAGAAGATTTATTTCCATTATTATTAATATAAACTTTGGGCATCCAAATTAAGGTTGATCACTTTTTACCAAGACACATAAGTATAGAAGAACACAATATAAGGGTTCTTACTTTTCAACTCTTCCATTCTTTAATTTTGCATGAACAATATCAATTATTGTGAATTCTTGCTTAGAAGATGAGTAGCTAAAAACCCTTATGCTTGGGTTATGACTAGAAGCAAGATTGTTTAGTAGACGATTGATCCGACAAAACTTCTTTATCATATTGGTTGTTCATATATTCTTATGCTTACTTTTTTAATGGTTCACAACCATTAAAATACATCTATATTCTCATTGTGAACTCGAAAGATAGATCATGAGTTAGAACAAACAATATACAGATTTTACGCCCCACTTTGGGAGGAATGACTGGCACCTGGTGCCCTACTAGGACCTGAACTGCTGAGCTGACTGAGCCTAAGCACCTCTGGTGCAGGGCTGATTCTAATTCTAGAATCAAGAAAAACAACGGGATATGTATAGCGACTGTAAATACAACCCCCAGCCGACAAGGCCTATAGCCACCTGTGAAAATAACCAGCTAACCAGACACAAACAATCATAGGGAGTCATATGCGGGCCGACAAGGCCACTATGATATCTAGTTATAACTGGAAGGTAAAATCAGATGCTAAACTGAATTATGACCAAAAAGGCCACCAATCAACAGCTAAACAGGGACCCACACGGCCAACACACATAATCTAAAACACATATGGGCCCCACATGGCTGCTATCGTCTAACCACAGGGAAGTAACACAATCTGCAAGCCTCTAGGAGTAATAAGATGGTCGGGACAGGGCCCCGACCTACCCATACTGTACAAACAAAAG
>JACEIK010005268.1:91106-105375 GCA_018107945.1 Datura stramonium
ATCTGAAAATCAGGTCGGTAGTGGCAACGGGCCATGTGACGGATCGTTAGGTATAAATTCATATTTTACTATAATTTACATGAGAATGTACAAACATCGTTAGATAAACAAGACGAAACGACGTATTTGAGTATCACTTGGGCATATAAATATGCCCAAGATCAACTACTATGCTGAAGAAACTAACTTGCCGAAAGAAATGCCTTAACATACCTCGTTCGCTGTTTACCGATTAACTAGCGAGTTTCGGCTCGTGTTCAACTGCCCTTCTCAACTTGAGGCGGCAGACAAGGCAATGTGGCACTCTGTCGGTCACGCCAATTTACGGGCGTGCCACTTTGGGTAACGCGGAGGGGGCTGCTACGTGCCACTTTGCCCCTCTGGGAAACTTGGTTCGTCCTCCTCCCGTGAAATCCCGACTTGGCACCCGTTTGGCCTTTCCCCAGGCCCTTTCCTCATACGTATGGCACTCTAAAACTCTCAACCAACATACAAATAGCCCGACTAAATGTTAGAAACTTACGGTGTGTAACAACAAAGTAAAATCTTTTTATTAAATAAAAGGTTGATTTGCTGCTAGGATCGGAATATACTTAGATCACCTTACTTGGTTACAAAAAGGAAAGACATACAAATACGTGCGGATTGAGTTACCACATCCCCGCTCAGTGATGTTGTTGCTGGACCAATCTAGATAGATGAATAGAGGCTCAAAAGACCCTAATCATGTAATTAGCCCCGTAAATCAACAACTAGATGAACAAATAATTCGATGAAATTGGATAGTTTACATGATTGCAAAATAGAGTCGTAACCCTGGAATATGTCTCTAAATTGTAATCACAACCATTAATTGCTTTATTCCTTTAATTATAGATACAAAATACTAAACAATCAAACAACTCTCTTGGTTACTTAAACACTTGTTTTAATTTTTTCAAATTATAATTAATTTGATAATTGCTAAATTACAAGTCCTTTAGGGTATGGTATCCGGACTAACCAGGCTGTATTACCTGAATGACCACATACACTTGCATGTGAGTTGGACTCGAACATCTCATATAGTTATTCAGCTCTACCTCAAACTCTTTATCAATTAAAGGGGTTAAATAGGACAACATACATTTAGTATAATAGGAGCATATACATCATAAGAAAAACTGTCAATATACCTGTGATGACATTCAGAGAAGCCTCTAAATCCGGATGGTTGATCAAAGCATAAAAATGGGAATGTCCCCCTCTTGTAATTGTTGCATCACCTTTAACTGCACCACGACTAGTAGGTGTCTGAATTCCACGAGCTGGTAGAGGAGTTGCCAAAGTAGTTGCTAGTGAACTAGTACGCTGGTTAATGCTTCCACTGCATTTTGCTTGGATGATGGATAATTAATTGAATATGACCCAGAAGACCATATTCATAACATACATCACTACCCAAGTGACAGTTCAATAAATTTCATATTCCACATCGACTACAAATAGGTTGTTATTGTGTCCTAGGGCCCACACTACTTTGAATCTTTGTAGAAGATGCCCTATAACTCTATCTTTGCCTAGGATAATTTATCTGGTTTTGATTGAGCCTTTGTGCTTATGAAGGTGCACTAGATGATGAGTAGAAAACTAGGCGAGTTGATCCGGATGACCTCCTGTCGAATAATACTTTACTACCACCACAGAAAAACCCTCCATAATTACCCATTAACTAGGATTTCTTATTCTGATCTCACTCCAATTGGTTCCTCTACTTGTGCTCCTCCATCATTATGTAAATGTCATTACTCTTCAAATTCTCATCTCAAAGTTTAAAGAAGCTATAGATGTCTCATTAATAACATGTGTTTAAGACCATGATGAAGCGATGGACCCAAGCTCCTATAGTGGACACCATGTTGGGAGCATATTTGGAAAGTTTTGCAAACTTCATACTGTACTACAACACACTGCCGGAGGAGAATCTTCCCCATGGGATTTGACGCTTCCAAAGGTGCACGCAAGTGTAAGCAACCATCAAGTAATATAAAACAGTTAAACCCAGATATCATAGCCACAGGGACTTGTTAGATTGTTCGTCTAATTTAGAACTTGTATTCAAACTATTCATAAAAAAAGAATGATTCTTGGTGGATTGCTTATACTACTAACTAAAAAAATTAAGGACTTAATAAAATACTTAATGGCTGGTTGTTTCTCCGATGATATGAAAGATCCAGGGTCTTGGAAATTTCTACAATCTAGTTGAAGTATCAAATTGTTGTATTTATTCACTTTCCTGATTACTAGTTGCAGTTTGATATTAATTAATTGAGCATCATTTCTGATAACTCTAAGTCTAATTGACTATTCCTACGTCCATATTTCTATGGTCATAGAAAAATAGTGAAGTGCATGTAAGAATTCTCTTGTATCAACTAAGCACGGCTAATGGATATATTCCTATCCACATTACCAAATCGCTCCCTTTTTTCTATAAGGTTCACAAACAAGTCATATTCCTTCTTATTACCCTCGCAATTTCCTTTTTCAAGTTCAATTAATGAGTCATATATAGTGCTTAATTATTTCATCAAATAATCAAACAATTCAGCACAAGAAGAAATAAATAACTCAATAACGAAAAGCTTATATAAATATGAACAATAATCAACATTTAATCTTCATGTTTATATGAAACCCTAGAACTATAGTATTTAGCTACTCATGATTCCCAAAAGATGAAGGAAATTTATGAGTTTACAAGAAAAAGATGACAAAAGTTAGGAGAAAAAGTAGCCCGAAGGAGAAACTAGTCGTGCTCTTGCTCTCCTCTCCAGTTTCATCCAACACTATCCAACCCCAGTGATGAATAATACCTTCTAAAATGTCTTAGGGTTCATATATATAGTAAATGAAAAAGACCCCCTTAGCCCTACTTAAATTCGTATTTTAAACATAAGAAAATGCAACTCCAGACAGGCCTAGTGCACCATGCCTCCTGTTGTGCCAACCTGTTGGCTTTTAATTTTTTTGAAGTTCATGCTCTGGTGCACTACCCCAGCTATTTAGCTAGGCTGTTGGCGCACTGCTCCAGTCATCTCGCCGAGGTGTTAGCAAATTTTTCTAATGAAATTATACCTATAGCGCGCCACACCACCTATCTCACCACCTTGATAGAAAATTTCTTCTAAAGTTTTGTGTGTGGAACACTGCGCCAGCCATTGCACCAACCTAGTTTGTCTAGTAATCCATCCAAAATTTCTCCAAAGCTCCGAATCTTCTTTTATAGCTCTTTTCAAATCAATTCCCACCACATTCACCTATTAAACACCTATAAATCAAAACATAGAAATACAAGCATAATAAATAGAAATGACACTCAAAGAGATGACAAAAGTACTAAAATGTAAGAAAAATAAAGGCTGAAAATATGTACTTTTGGTCTCTCATCAACACCCCACACTTAAATTCTTGCTCATCCTCGAGCAAGCAATTTAAACTCTCTATACCTTATCTCTATTTGGACTTACACCAGTTGAACAGGTCTGCTCAGGCTACGACTAATATGACCACATCAAAATTACAAGTGTCTAACACAACATGCATTAACTTTAGAAATATGCACAAGAACAACCTTTTAAGATGACCTAGCCTCAAGAACTGAATCAAGCTCTGTGAATATTGGAAACAAACATATGTCACCTAATCAAGCGATCAAACATTTCACCTATCCATTTTCAACCATGTACCCTCACAAACAAGAGAGTTTCCAACCTTTTTCTCACAAGAATATGAAATAATCACATGTATGGGCGTATAAATAAAGAAATTCACACTCACTCTCACAAAGAACTTTGCATGCACCATATGATGAATCATAATCTTTCGCTTAATGTAAATACTCCACTAATATAAGAATTTTAAAGTTAGAATCAAGTAGGAATTAAATGGTTGTAATATAGGCTAAGGTACGGGTAGAAATTATTTGGCCTGAATAGTGACTAACCTTCCTAAGCACTTTAATATTTCATTACTTTTTCAAATTTTAGCACACTCTTTGAACTCTTACTTTGCTCCCCATGCCTTCCCTTGATTGGAATTTTTGCAACTTGGATGATTATAAGGAGTTCTTGATAATATTTATTCTTTCCAATTTATTCATTCTCTTTTCTCTTTTTTTTCATCTCCCTACTAACATATGATAACACTCAAACCATACCTCCTACTGAAGTATGAAGCAGACGTTGTCAATAAAGAACTCAACTAGAGGTTGGGGTCGATCCCACAGGGAATATTGAAGAGCTAGATTACAGTCGGTAAGTGAACTTGTTAGGTAGTTACTTCAAAATTAGGGGATTATAAAGAAAAACAATAATAAAAACAGTTATTGAAAGTTCGGTTTTAAATCAATATTAAAGGATAACTAGGGTTTGTATTCCCCATGGATTCATAACTACTTTAGGTATATACTCGTGATCATCACCAATACTTACTTATAGAACTTATAACAAAAGGTTCATTCAAACAACCGATCAGTCCCTATTGAATGACTATACTCAATCACTCGACTAAGTCTCATGAGCAGTTTCAAACTATTCGTTATCACTAAGTTCTAGATTTAACTATTCTGCGACCATAGCTCAAGTTAATACAATGATAATCAAGATCAAGGCTCCGTTGTAATTCTCTTTTCATAATCTCTACCTCTTAGACCTAAGCAAGTAAAGAATTCGGGCATGTCCTAACATTGCGCACCGTTAAGAAACTTTTAATCATGAAGAGAATACAATATAAGCATTTAGTATTGGTTTAGAATCACTTTGTGCAACCATAGCGTGTTAATCCACCATGGTTCCCACAACCCTAGCTATGGAGGTTTTAGCCTCTCATAGTTGTAAGGTTGTGATTTGCATTCATGATTAAGAACATAAATCAATACTTACAATTATGAATGAGAAAGACACTTCTTTTAATAAATCAGCAAAATCTTCAAGAACAAGAAGAATTCAAGAAAAGGTTGATCACAAGTCAAATCAACTCAATTCTCTGCTTTCTCAATGTTTTCTAACTCTTCTCTCACATACACACACGTTCTTCTGAAAAAAAACATAAAACATATTTATATAGACATAAAAATCCTTTTCCTACGCTAACAGGGTGAATTTCCATATCTGGTTCCGTCAGTTCCACGACCCATCCTACAATCCGTACCATGATCCTACGAACCATACCCTCCTCTCATACATTATTGACTGGCTGAAATTTTGGCTAGGTGTTGGATCCTAGTATGACTTGTCCCTGCGTCCTATGAGTCATATTGTACTCCCGTGGCTCGACTTTGAGACTTTGAAATAATTTTGAAGTCTATCATGAATGCTATGGAATGACTTGTACCTTCGTTCCATGATTCATATTGTCTATCTGTAGTAGGAGTCAGCCTCTTGTGAAAATCTTCTGAATCTTTTCATGACTTCTTCACCACGACTTGTACAATCATTGTATGAATCGTACTGAGACTCGTATAATGCACCTCTTCATCCTTATCCTTCTGCAACTTCTCACGACCAGCAGTACGACTCGTAAGACCTTTCCACGGCTCGTACTGTGAACTTTGAGTTGAGTCTATTTTATACACTTCCAGGCTAACTTTTGCACATTTTAGCTCCAACACCAATTTATCTTGTAACCAAAGGAAAAGTGCCTTATATCCACATAAATGTACCTAAGTCCATGCTATTTTCTCAGTTTTGAGCATCGAAATTATTGTAAATCCGCAGCACATCAACACCCTCAACTTAAGACTTTTGCATGTCCTCAGGCAAAGAAAAGAAAAGGTAAACATGACGCTCAACTAGAAAATAAACTTAAGATACTACATCCAATACTCAAATAAAACTTGCACTTTCCATACAACCTCTTCTGACCCTTTTCCATGGACCAACAACAACTAATGTATTACATGCGACCTCAAAACATAATAAATAGGGATCAAGACATGTCATCTAGCTATCAACAGGTAATCAAGTCATCACCAATGTTTTTCACACAGACCAATGGTAAAAGTAAACATAACCATGTACCCTCACAACAAATGAAGTCCTCACTCATATATATACAGTGTCAAACATGGCATAGGACTAAACAAGTAAGGCGCTCACTCTCACAAAGAAGTTACAAGTATTATGTATCAGATACCATAGGCTTGCCCTTATTTTCTCTGCTTTGGTTTTATCAGATAGTCGGGTTGGGATAAATATAGGACTTGATATATCTTGTAATATAGGCTTAGGGCTGGACATGATAAAGATGAAAGATTTTTTTATAAGTGACTGTCCCTTCCTTGGCACTACATACATTGGCTACACCATTCACCTATTTCACCCTTTATTCTTTAATTCCCTTTTCTTCCCTTTTAGCCTCTTTTATATACATTTGCATGGGTGTGGTGTATTTTCAACTTTTTCAGCATTTTCATTTTCTTTTGAAATATCTTTTTCAAGATTCTCAATATTTTTCATCTCTTTTCTTTTCACCTCACCACACCTCATTTTTCACCTTTTTTTATCTTTTCTTTCCCTTTTTCTCGTTCCCACCATTTACACACCCCTACTCTAGCCACCCTCAACTTAAGAATTTTTCATATGTTGAGGTTCACAATATCCAAGGAAGGACCAGGGCCAAAACAGGTTCATTATAAACAAATGGGTATGATTAATCGGTAAATCAAAGAAACATGATTTATTAAGGCTCAAACATAGGATCAAGGGATTCATGTAATTTTGGTAGGGTCATATAGGCTAAAAGTGAGCTAAACAAAAATGGCCTATGATCATATCCTAACCAACCATCCTTGTCCTATGCAAAGACCAACCAGGCAAGTTCTAGATCTTCAATACAATACTGAACTGAGTACTATACCTCACTCACTCATGAAACTTGAACTATCTTCACCTCACCTATCTATTTTATACATGGCTTAACAAGACTACTCATGTTAATAAACTAAATGATATCAAAAGATCCACAGAAATCATGCATGTAGTCACAAATACATAGCTAATGCATCAAAAAATTTAAACAGGGTCAATTTTTTTTCCAAAAACCAAAACTAGTGAATTTTTATTGGCTGAGTACTCCTAAGTTATTTTCTAATTAAACAAAAATCACAAACTAAAAATAAAAATCCTACACATTCTGGTTCTATTAGATATCATTCCTGAGGGAAAAGAAACACGGCAAGAAAAACCCTCAGACGTATCAAAAATCCCAAAAATAATAAATACACCCCTCCCCTTTTTGAAAATTTAGCTTTGTCCCTCAAGCATGATATATAAGAACATAGGGAAGAGAACATACCTCTGGCACTCTAGGCTCTCCTGTCATCTTGTGGAGGCGGTACCTCCGCTGCATTCGTGGCACTAGTAGTGAACGACGCACTCAATGATGTGTCAATAGGGGGAGTGCTCTCCAGTAGTCGTGGCCGCTTCGACGGCCTCTGTAACAATCTAGGTTGAATATGGCTCACCCGAAGGGTCACGACCACTAGCAAGCTCTGCCTGAGCCATGGTGGAGCTACCTGCTCCTCTAGCTTGCTCCTGCAGCTTAGACAAATGTGTGTCATGAGTTCGCAAGCTCTCTACTCTGGCCCGCTTGCGCTCTTTTCTCTCCTTCTTCCTTCTCCTTCTCAAGCTCTCCCCTCCAGCATCCTCAGTAGCTCTTTTTCTTCCCCTTATCACCAGCAGCTACCGTCGGCTCCCAATATGCCGCCAAATCAATCTCCTCATCAAGCTCGGCATCTAGGTCCAAAAGAGTGGGGGATGCTATAACTGTCGGTTGTTGTGATCACAACTCAACTATTTTGCCCCTAAGAGCCCCCAACACTGCACAAAGACTGCTAGTGTCTGACTGCTCTGCCATCCGTACATTGAATTAGCTCTCAAATCTGTCTAGGAGAGCATGTAGAGCCTAAGTTGCTACATATATCTCCGCCTTGACCCATGGATTTACATTTTCCATCATGGCCTGAATCTTTTGCTCCACCATGGTCAACCGTTTGGCCAGCTTCTAGAGGAAGTCATGTGGCACCAAAACATGCCCTGCTGGTGTCTGAGTCTGCAGGCTAGGTAGTGGTGCAGTTGAGGTGCTAGGAGATGACTCTGAATGACCGACGTCTGTAGCCGGTGTCTCGCTCTGCTCCTGTGTAATGGGGATATTCACCTGTATGTCCCCTGCTGGCTGGACTGCTGGAATCGCGGTGGGAATCCTGGCTCTACTTACCGGGTTCATCTCATCTCGGATAAGGCCTATGTCTGCAATCCTCTAGCCTCCGATCAGCCGCTCCTCACCCCGTCGTACTGGCACCCCTGCCTCAGTGCATAACCTAAATACAAGACTCGGGAATGGGATAGTAGTGCTCACTCGCACTTTCCAGTCTCGTATCTCCTCTGCTATGATCCTCAGGATATTGATGGGGTAACGGGACATGACGCATGCTACCAAAGCTGCCCTATCAGCATTCAATGTGTTGTCGTTGATCGTGGGTGCTAACTGATGGTGTATTAGTGTCCAGCAGGCTTTTGCTATAAAATTGAGCAAGATCTTTTTCACTTGATTTCCACCATTAAACCACTCATCTTCTTCCTTGTTCTGAGCAATCACCTCTGCTAGCCATTTCAGCTGCCTCTGTCGCTCCTCCAAACCTAACTGCCTAATCTGCTTCATTGTCTCCACCCTGTACTTGTATTTTGGCATCATTCTTGTAGGCAGAAACTGAGGTCCATATAAAATTCGAGCAATGGTCCGCTCAAATATATCAACTTCTCGACCTCGAACCATGACACTTTTTAGACGGGGCTGGTCTTTTATCTTCTTCCCCTCCTTCGCCTTTATCTCCATGGTGGCCAAATAGTTGGCTTAGAAATCCTGAACCATTTCTGCTGTATACTGGACTGGATTCTTGGCCATCCACTCAAAAGCATAGAAACTAAATATACGCTTCATCTCTTCAACCTCGTTGAGTGAGTTAGTGTGGATCCGCGGCTCTTCTTGGATACTCCTCCTTGGCTTATTTTTTGTGGTGAGAGAGATGCCCTGCTCATAGATCTCTTTAGCTCCCGACACTCTCCACCAGACTGTGTGGTTTTCTCTGGGTAGGGTATGTTCCTGTGCAACATCAAGAGCATCCTCCTCTGATTCTTCACTGCCACTTTCTTCTCCAGTTTAGGTCTCTCCTAACCCTTCTTCAGCATTTGGGTCATTTCCTAACTCTTGATGTTCTTCTTTAGCTCCCTCCTCAGACTGAGGAGCTTGAGCAAATGTTGCAGTAGCTGCTTCAGCTTGGGCCTTTGCTTTTTCCCTAGTGGTTCTGGTTCCATCAGTGTCAGAGGTATCTATCTAGTAGTCCTCAAGTGAACCACTAAGGGAATTGCCTACTTGTCCAGCCTCGGACTCAGATGTTTTATCAATTAATGTTCTCTAGGCTGTTGCTTTGGATGCCTTTCTCTTTTGTGTCATTGTACATGTAGAAAAAGAAGTTAGTATTTCATTTTTGAAAAGAAGAATTAGAAAGGAAAGTTTCAGACTCTCATCACGGGTCAACAATATGGGTCGTACCATGAAGGTACAACTCGTATGAAGTCCCAGAAACTTTGCATGTTTATTATGACTCACAGGTACGACTCATACCATGAAGGTACGATCCGTACCTTGAATCGTCTGATGGAGACCTAACATTATTATTTCTCTGGATTTTTCCATGACTTGTGGTACGACCCGTAGGTAGATTCCACGAGTTGTAGGAAGGACTCGTCTTCCTCAACTGGCTTAGCCCTGTTTAGATATTGAGTACGAACGCACCTACGACTTGTGGTGGCCAACCACGATCCATACTGTGGTTCATACCACGTTCTTAACTTGCTCAGTTTTTGCTGGGGTTCTCTTTTTCACAATTTGGGTACTCAGATTTCCCCCAGGTCTAGGACAAGTATTCAATCAAATTAACCCATACTCATTCCTCTCCTTTCTACTTACTACCTGTGACTCAAATTTAAATTTCTCATCTTATAGGTGTATTTCAATCAACTTTCAATGTTTTCTCAATTTATACCCAGTTCGAAAATTCCCCTGACTAATGAATTATTAACATTTTTCATCAACTAGTGTGTTACAGGGGTTTAGCTGCCATGACTTCACGCAAGTTAAAATTTTTTATATTCAAAGCTTTCACTTACTTGAAGATTCTTTCTTTGACCGGTGATCATGAATGTGGGTCGAGATGTATTAAATTTGAGCAAAACAATTGCTCGAAGCTTCCTTACTTTTGAGTCACAGGTGTGAGGGATTCATTGTTTAGGGTTCGTAAGTTTGAATTGTTGTTCGTGGGAAGAAGGGTCGCATAGGTTTTGAGGTTTAAATAGGTGAAGGGAAAATTTTTAAAATTTGGGTTGAGTCGGGTTAGATTTTTTATTTTACCCGTCACGAATCGTACCATGAGTCGTAGGAAGCCCCTACGACTCGTCCCTTCGACCCATAAGTTAGAATTTTAAAGACTTATCTGGGGACCTACGAGTGCATCCTACGACTCATACAATTGAGGTACGATCTGTAAATTGACTTGTAGGTCAGAGCTTTGAATTTTTTCTCTGATCCTCACCACGACGTCTGCTACGGCCCATAGGATACCATCACGAGTCGTACTAAGATCCATAGCAGCTGATGTTTTAGCAGTTTTTTGGCCTCCTAATTTTTGTTTTTCCTTCACACTGAGCACACATTAGTTTAATAACTTGGGTTACCTCCCAAGAAGCGCTTGATTTAATATCGCGGCACGACGCAGGTAACCCGGTTACTCAGACTTTACCAAGCCACCACTTGGGTTGCCTCCCAAGAAGCACCTGATTTAATGTCGCGGCACAATGCAAGTCTCCTGACTACTCAAAATCCGTCAAGTGACTCATATCCATCCTCTAGTGCTGAGACTACGCTGAATTCCTTTGGTTGCTGCATTGACCGACAGATGTTAAAGGTGACCTCTTCTTTGTTCAGTCTAAATCTCAACTAGCCAGCCTCCACATCTACTAGGGCTCTACCGGTCGCAAGGAATGATCGCCCAAAAATGATGGGGACCTCATAATCCAGCTTGTAGTCTAGAATCAAAAAGTTCGTTGGGAATATAAATATGTCCACCTTGACAAGCACATCGAATAGGATCCCCACCGCTTTTTAACAGTTATGTCAACCATCAGTAGCCGCATAGTGGTCGATGCGGGGCTCCCAAGCCCAATTTCTTGAACATTTCCAAGGGCATCAAGTTGATACTAGTTCCCAAATCACAAAGTGCCCTTGCAAACTCGACATTCCCAATGGTGCAAGGTATAGTGAAGGCACCTGGGTCTTCCTTCTTTTGAGCTAGGACCCTTGTAGCTATGGCACTATAGTGATGTACATTGTCAACCGGCTCATAGCTCATAGATCTCTTCTTAGTAACCAAGTCCCTCATAAACTTTGCATATCCCGGCATTTGTTCCAATGCCTCAACCAATGGTATGTTCACAGATAACTGTTTAAGCATTGAAAGGAATTTCTGGAACTTACCATTCTCCGCCTTTTTATTCATCCTTTGAGGGAATGGTGACAGTGGTCGCAGGATAGCTTTGTAGATTTGCGTTGCTCCTTGGTCAATGTTGGGTTCTTCTTCACCTCTTGGGGCCTCAGCATGCTCAGTGCCCTATGTCTCAACACTCTTCTCATTATCCTCCTTTATTCTTTCTTTCATCTGTTCAACTACAACTGGAAACGGGGGGTCAACTGTGGTCTTACCACTCCTAATCATCATCGCCATGCAGTGGCCATCGTTCTTTGGGTTTTGGATAGTGTTGCTAGGAAGTGTACTCTTTTGTCTAGGGTTCATTAATGGTGAAAGTTTCTCAAGTTGATGTTTGATCTGCTTGATGGCTGTAGCATGAGATTCCACTTTCTGACCCATACTTGATAAGTCACTTCGAATCTTTTTTTAGTTTCTCATCAGTGGACCTCACCTTCTTCAACATCTCAGCTATCATGCTTTCCAACGTTGATTGCCCAGCCTCCCCCTAACGTGCATTGGGAGGAACGTAAACTACAGCCCGGTCATTGCGGTATCCATCATTTCTTCTCCATTCTCCTTCGCGCTCACGGCCTCGGCTCCTGTCTCTGAACCCATTTCTATTGTAGTTGTCTCTATACTAGTTCCTACCTTGATTTCTAGAACCTTGGCACCAATTGTCTTGTCCAGACGCTTGGGCGTTGGCTCGAAAAACCGCAACTTGGCTATCCAGGAAGTTTGCCTCTTCCTCAGAATCAGAGTGATCAGCTCCTTGCTCTATTCCTTGAGTTCCTACTGCATTTACCTTTTTCTCTCCAGCTCCCATAATATTCTTTGTCATCAAGTTTAATGATGTGCACATATGAGCCAACTCTTGGTTGCGTTCTTCTTCTTTCCTTCGTTGGTCTACAGTCAAACCAATAGTATATGTGTGTGTCGACCACTACATCAGCCTCCCTCGTATCCGAGGCCCTGTTCGTCTTAGTCACCCTGTCAACAATAGCGGTAGCTTGCTCCCAGGTGTGACTCATCAATGTTCCTCCTACCACCGTGTCGGCTACAGCTTTGGTTCTATTATTCAAAGACCTTTAAAAGATTTCCAACAAGCTGTCATCTGGGATTTTGTGGTTCGGGCACGTTGTCAACTTCTTTTTGAAAACCAAGTTTCATGAAGTGTCTCTGTCTTAATTTATCGAAAATCATAGATCTCGTCTTTTAGCTGCAATATTATAGATGGGAGGGAGAATATCTCCAAAAATGCCTATTTGAGCTCCCTCCAGTTGGTTATGGAGTCATTGGACAACTCCGATAACCATAAAGTGACTTCCCCTGATAGAGAAAAAGGGAAGAGTCTGAGTCGTATGGCATCTTGGATTACTCCGGGCAACCTGTATGCCTTGCATATTCCTACAAAGTTCATCAAGTGCAGGTTGGCGTCATCCGTTGTGTGACCACTGAACACCCCTTTCATGTTTAACAATTGAATCATGGTGCTCATAATGGAGAATTTGGCCCCAGGGGGCAGTGATGGTGGCACAATTGCTCTAGTCGACCCAACTTCATCAATATCTGGTTCCTCATCATCGAAGAACTGAGGGGCAAATCTATGAGCTCTGTTGCCCTTCCATGTCGACCAACATTTATAACCTCTTCTCTTCCATCATCCACATCCTGCAGTGCAGCTAGTCAAGTCAGTTCGGCTTGCCTAGCTTCTTCATCTTATGCAGGCTTCTCTTTGATATTGGTTCTCCATTCTATGCAGTGCTCGTTCAATTTCTGGATTTAATGGAACAAGGGGATCTCCGCTACTCCGAGTGTGTGGCATTCATCGGAGAATAGCCTGTGGGTATCAAAAACACCAAGGTAAACATAATTAAGAAAATAACTATCAAAAAGTCAAATACAAACAAATAACCGAGTCTTAGCCATATTCCCCAGCAACGATGCCACTTTTTAATAACGCTCAAACCATACCTCCTACAGAAGAATCAAGCAGACATTGTCGATAAAGAACCCAACTAGAGGTTGGGGTCGATCCCACAGGGAATATTGAAGAGCTAGATTACAGCCGGTAAGTGAACTTGTTAGGTAGTTACTTCAAAATTGGGGGATTCTAAAGAAAAGAAATAAAAACAATTATTGAAAGTTCAGTTTTGAATCAATATTAAAGGATAACTTTGGTTTGTGTTCCTCATGAATTCATAACTGCTTTAGGTATACACTCGTGATCATCACCAATACTTACTTATAGAAGTGATAACAAAGGTTCATTTAATCGACCGACCAGTCCCTATTGAATGACTATACTAAATCACTCGACCAAGTCTCATTAGGTTTCGAACTATCTATTATCACTAAGTTCCAGATTTAACTATCATGCGACCACAGCTCAAGTCAATACAATGATCATCAATATCAAGGCTCCGTTGTAATTCTCTTTTCCTAATCCCTACCTCTTAGACCTAACCAAGTAAAGAATTCGGGCAAGTCCTAACGTTGCACGCCGTTAAGAAACGTTTAAGTATGAAGAGAATACAATATAAGCGTTTAGTATTGGTTTAAAATCACTTTGTACAACCCTAGCATGTTAATCCACCATGGTTCCTACAACCCTAGCTATGGAGGTTTTAGCCTCTCATAGTTGTAAGGTTGTGATTTGCATTCATGATTAAGAACATAAATCAATACTTACAATTATGAATGAGA
>JACEIK010005269.1:94457-114273 GCA_018107945.1 Datura stramonium
ATCACATCATTGCTTCCAAATAAAATTGTAGTTCATTCATTTTATATTTGAAATACATGTTTTGCCAAGTTGAAGAATCAAAAAGTAAAAACTGAGTGTTATAAAGCATAAATTTACGGATATTGAAGACCACATGAAGATTTGTGGCGTAGTGACTTTGAACATCTTTGTTATACATACAACAGAACTAGAAATTCATTAATCAGAGTGGTCCAAATTAATGTTCTACTAAAAAGTGGAAAGGTGAAGAAATGTAAAACGTTTTGTTTGTAACGGGAGAAAAGAGACACTTGTCCTTTTATCATTTGGATTATTCTTTTGTTAAAGCTCTGTTTGAGTTTGGGCATGGTCCAAACTATCACGTGGGTGCAAGGGATATATTCGAATTGTATTTGGCTATAATACGTTAAATTTTCTTAAATATTTGTTTTAATGAAATTTCTGATTCTACGGTTGCCTTCTCTGTTTCTTTTGTTCATTAACCTACCTTTCGTTAGTATATGTCCATTTCAACCGTTAACATTTATAAATCCTAACAACTAAAACCATTTTTTCTAAAAAATAAAGAAAAACAAATTATTTCTAATATGATGGAAAAAAGAAATATATATTCTTGGTCTCATCCTGTATTAGTTCACCGCTTGTAAATCTGTCACCTCCTTTGACTAATTGGCAAGGTGAATATGCCGCTCACTCCTACAGACAGAAGTAGCGCGAGTTTTGTCTTTTGTAAGTGAAACTAAACCTATCACTTTGGCCCAAAAAATGTACACATATAAGGAGAATACACACATTATGAACTTTCTGGCTTGAAATTCTGAATTCATCTATGCTCACTGCGTTGACTAATTGTTGCAGGTATTTTTCCTTTGCTTGTTAGCTGGATGCAGCATCACTTGGTTCAATACTGTTTGTTTTGTTCTGTGCATAAAGAACTTCCCTTCTAACAGGCCATTAGCACTTGCACTCACTGTGAGTTTCAATGGAGTTAGTGCAGCCTTATACAACCTTGCTGCAGTTTCTATAAACCCTTCTTCCACTCAAATTTACCTTCTTCTTAATGCCTTCATTCCCTTAATCACTTCAATTGCAGCACTTGTTCCAATTCTTCGACAACCCCCTATCAATCCCCTGCCCTCTGATGCCATCAAACACGAACAGCTCATATTCGCTGTACTAAATTTCCTAGCTCTAATCACTGGCCTCTATCTTCTCTTTTTCCATTCAACCGATTCATCAACGGCTCGTGTAATTTTTGCTGGTGCCATTTTACTACTCGTCCTTCCGTGGGGAATTCCAGGCATTATTTATGCACGGGATTGGTTTCAACATAAGATTTTCTCTAGTTTTACCCTTCAAGGTTCCGGCTTCCTACTCGTTGATGCTGACGATCTTGAATTTCATAAAGAGTTTCTTAGTCGCGAGAATAGCCAGATTAATGTAATGTCCTATGGTGTCAATTGCGATAGACCAACTCTTACTCCATTTCTAACGAGGATTATTGGCACTGGTGGAGCTAGTGATCAAGGATGTTGCGGAAAAATAATTGGGATAGATCAATTGTTCATGCTTGGAGAAGAACACAAGGCAGGATTGCTGGTTAGAAGATTGGATTTTTGGCTATATTATCTTGCATACTTTTGTGGAGGAACAATTGGGCTTGTGTATAGTAACAATCTTGGCCAAATAGCACAGTCACTTGGACATAGTTCAATGACTTCTACTCTCATTACACTTTACTCATCCTTCTCCTTCTTTGGTCGTTTGCTCTCTGCAGCTCCAGATTTCATCAGATTGTAAGTTAAAGCTCCCTTTTCCTCTTTTTTCTTGTTTTCTTTTGATTGTATGAAGGGGTAGGGAGGAAGGGAATGGATCATGATACCGTGTATAGTTGCATTAGGCACTAAGGTGGATGTAGGAAGAATCTGCTGTTCAAAAGAATGCTTTGCTTTGGACTTGAATTATATATACATATGCAAACACACACACAAAAAAAAAAACATTTTAATAAGATCAGATATGTTCTGAACCAACTGACCCTAGATTATGATTTGAGTTGAGGTTGAAGTTGAATGAATTTTGCAGGAAGTTGTATTTTGCAAGGACGGGTTGGCTAGCGATCGCGTTAGTTCCAACACCAATAGCATTCTTCTTGGTAGCAGCAAGTGGAAATGAGGCAGCACTTCAAGCAGGAACAGCTCTGATTGGATTGAGTTCAGGATTCATATTTGCTGCAGCAGTGTCAATAACATCAGAGCTCTTTGGACCAAACAGTGTTGGAGTCAACCACAACATTCTCATCACAAACATCCCTGTTGGATCACTTGTCTATGGTTTCCTTGCTGCTCTCATATATGATAATAATGCTGCTGGTAAAGCCACTTTTTCAGTACAGATGATGACTGATTCAGTGGTTTGTATGGGGAGGAAATGTTACTTTTCAACTTTTCTCTGGTGGGGTTGTCTTTCCCTTTTAGGACTCGTTTCGAGTGTGTTGTTGTTCTTAAGAACTCGGCCTGCTTATGAGCGATTTGAGCAAAATCGTACAGCAAATTTGTTGGACTGATCATGGAGGTTAGCTTACAAATATTTTCTGGGGATGATTTACGAGAATGATCTTGGAACTGAGTGATCTTGAATTTTTGACCCTACTTATTTTATGAGTAAAATTCTAAGTTTGACAAATTTTGCCCATGAGCAGCAATTTTGACTTTTGATGTTTAAAATTTGCTTATCGGCAAGCAAGGATCAAAAGTTAAAAATCATTTATTTCCAAGGTCCTGAGGTAGTTTCTTGGTTTTATGGACATGTGTATAAATTATTTTGAAGGGCTAGTTGCATCATTGGAATTGTCCTTTCGTTGGGTCCCCTGGGTACCTTCTCCGCACTTACAGGCATTTCAAGTAGATAAGATCATAAAGAAGAAATGGACTCTACTCCATCCTTTTTTAATGCTGCATGTTGTTCACATTTACAGGCCCATCACAATTTATTCAACATTAGAAGACTCAATTTAATATACAGTTTAATACATCAGTAAACCTAATATAAGGTTCAATTTGCTTTAGGGTTGTTCAGTGTTCAAAGGACTTCGAGTTATGAATGAATCTGAAAAGGAGCCGCATCTTAAAAAAGTATAGTGCAAGCAGTCTAATCCTAACACAAGCGCCTATAACTAATTTTATAATTCAAGCCTATGACCAAATAGAACATACAGAAAATTTTATCATTACGCCAAAATTCCCTCTCTTGGGAATTTTAGAGATCTATAGATTCAAAGTTTTGTGGTTCAAGTTCCAAGAAAACCTTTTTTCTTGCTAGGAGTTAGGGCTGTGGGCCTGTAGGAATGGAAAAAGGCATGAAACTGTACGGTTACGATAGAGATGGACATAAATATGGAAGAATTGAAAAATCGAATTGAACCGAATTAGTTTGGTTCGATGTATGGTGCATATTTTTTCAAAATCGAAGAATCGAACCGATCTTTGTTAAAATCAAACTGAAGAATAGAACGCTCACTCCTAAGTTACGGGGCAAATTTTTTAATTTCTAATCGGTTCTGTTCTACCCCGCATAGACCCCTCTGCACATTAACTGAATTTGATACTGAAAATGAAATTCATAAAATTATTTTTCATTTTCATGCTAAGTAGTATTAATTTAATAGATAATAAAGTCTAGTGGTACCAAATTAAAAGAGTTGGAAAACAACGAATAACAGTGGCAGTATCAAATTTGTGAAAATCCATACCAATAACAGTGGCAGAACCAAACGATCGCACTATTTGTCAGAGAGCAAACAAAACCAAATTCTTGGAAACCCAACTCTAAGTCCATAACCAAACACAAATATTCACTTCGAACTCGGATTAATTCAACTGATATTGTGATATTGTAAGAGAGATGGAGAGTCGCTGGTGAGAAGTGAAGAGCCAAGATGTGAGGGCAGAAACTAGCAAGTTAAAAAATTAAACCCACACCCGCAACAAAAGAACTTTTTCCTTGTTTCAAACAGTCCCGGCCTGCCCTGCTCCGCAACCCATATATCTAAACCCACTTTGCCCCGCACATATATAAACCTGCACCAATGTGAGATAGACAAATGAGGAGCAATTGCTGAAATTTCTAGCAGTGATAGCTGCCAACTAAGAAGGGGAGGACATAACAACTACAGGGACTCCTTTCTTTCAATTATTGCCAGCAGTTTCCCGGGGCCCGTTGTCATTCCTGTGGGTGGGATGATGCGTAAATGTTGAGAGGTTCTTTTGTTCATATTTAGTGAGCTCAGGACATAAATAGCAATGATGTTTATAATGTTGTGTCATTTAGCATCATAGTGAAGATTACTAATACTAGAACAAGATAAAGTTGATTAATTAACATAATTGGTTTTGATGTCAAATGATGTATTTTAATATCCTTTTCAATATTTTATAAAAATGAACTTTTCAGAGTTATTATCATTTATCAAGAGTCTCAATTGAGTTGAGTTAACAAAAATAATAATGTAGGCCTTTCCTCAAATGACTTACATCAATAGGAATAATATATTTCGTGATATTACAAGTGCTTTTAAAACTCCAGTATTATTAATGATGAAACATAGCTTATGATTATTTTGTTGACTAGAATTTCAATTGCCCATCAAGTAAATTAAAAGGATTAATTAAAGATTTTAAGTTGAAAAACTCTAATTTTGTTTTTCCTTTCTGGATCATAATGCATGACGGGTTGGCTCATTTGTTAAGATATAAACAACAGAATATCGAGTCATTTTTTTTTATTGAATGCCGGAGGTACTTTTTGGCTTGGACGCAATTATATTTTATTTGAAAAATAAAACCAAACACAATTAAGAATTCATGAATTAACGGAACAAAAGAGAGAGAATTTATATACATTTGATAGTATAATTAATTTTCGAACATCAATGAATTTTAACTTATGATAGCAGGTTAGCATAGTTATTATTTTTATCAAACTTATATTAATTATTTTTATCAAACTTATAATTAAAAAATTTATCAATAATAAGTGGCATGATTGTGTACGTTCTTTTTATTAGATCAGTGCATATAACTTAGACTCTTTTCATATATACGTCTCAAGAAATTTAATCTCCCCAAAGTAACAAATAACATCAAATATTTCCCAGAAAAAAAATTATATCATTGGTAGGTACAAAATGTTTCATTCTTAATGCAAAGGAACAATCTTTCATAAGCCAAAGCCATCTTCTTGGCAGTGAACATAGAAGTTGCATATTCCCTACAAGCCTTTCCTCTTCTTGCTAATTTCTCTCTTCCTTCTTCAACTACTCTTTCAAGTGCTTCTACCAATGACTCCACATTTGGTGTAAACATAAATCCATATTCATCATCCACAACAATTGTGCCCTTTATACTAGGAAACCTTGAAGCCATAACTGGTTTCCCACTCATCATTGCCTCCATTAATGTAAGATCAAGCCCTTGTGGTCTAAGTGTTGGGTTCACAAAAATGTCTATTGAGTTATAGAATGCTTTTAACTCAGATGGATTCATTGAACCTAAGACTATAACTTGAGGTCCTAAATCTTTGTACCTTTGTAACCAAGGTCCAGAGCCAGCTACTATTAAATAAACATTAGGGTGTTTTTCTTTGAGCAGTGAAAATGCTTCATAAAGCAAAGGGTGCCCTTTATCTTTTACCAATCTTCCAGCTACACCAAGAACTATGCTTGCATTTTGTGGCACACCTATTTTGGATCCAAAATCATGGCCTAGTCTTGAATCTTCACAAAATTCTTCTTCATCAACTCCATTGACAATCACATGGACTCTTCTTCTTGGGATTTGGTACACATCTCTAAGCATTTCTCCACAACTATCACTTATGGCTACATGGTGTGCATAGTTTTGAAAAAATCTAATTTCATTTAGCACCTTCGGTATCATTCCTTGTAGGCCTTGATTAAAAGAAGAAGACATAGGCTCGTTAGGATTTCTGGCTAAATCTTGGAAGATGGTTGATTGTACACTCTCTAGAGCTATTCCATGCCATGATACCACGAGATTCGAAAGGCTAAGAGCTACATGATGAGGCAATGCAACGCTTTCTGAGTGAATTACATCGAATTGTTCTCTCTGATTTTCCTCTTCATATTGCTCCCATGCCTTATTGTAACGCCATTTCCCTGCCTCGCCCTCGTGCCAATGAATAATTGGTGAAAGATTTGGACTCTGTCCAGAATCATCGATCAAATGTGATGTAGTCGGAGTAACATGCTCCAGAGGAGGTGAAGTGAAGACATGTACTTTGTGTCCGCGATGTGCCATGGCCATGTGCAACGTATAGGCATGGCGCTCCATGCCACCAGGGGTAGCACCCGTAGGCCATTTCCTAGAAAACACCGCGATTTTTAGAGTTTTCAACGGGGGATTTTTGTCGTTGAACTTCAAACGGTTCCATGAAAACTCAGCATCGCGTAGGTCACCGGACCAAGACTTGATTTTGGAAGAAGTGGTGGTGCAAGTGGAGTAAGTAGGGGTATGGAGGAGGAGAAGAGCTGGAATGGTGAAAAGAACAATGAAAAAGAGGGTGGTGCAAAGGCTGGAATTTAGAGAAAAAAGGGGCTTTTTAGGCTTGTTAAAGGCCATTCTTGTTTTTGAGATTCGAAAAATGGAGGTGTAGAAATATAGATATGACTTTTAATTAATTTGTATAATGAAGGGTTTATTCAAAGTTGAGATGCTAAGAAAAGTAGTGGTGGTGGGAAAGTTTGGCACATATGCACGCACTTAAGCATGTTGGGTTGGCATTTTGCCTGCTTTTTAGTGCGTTCCTCACGCATACTGCAGGAAAATTAAAAAGTTAGGACATTATGTATAGTAAGTGAAGTTTCATGTGAAAGGGCCTAAAATTATTTCTTACTTCAGAATGAATTTTAGATGGCCGTCACCTTCCTAATCAAAAAGATTTTTCATATACTTGGTTCATAAAAGAGAATCAAATTACAGTGAAGAGGTATATTGAGATTAAATAAATAAAAGTATGCCCACCCAATAACTTAAATTTTTAAGTAAGACAATTACACATTTCAATATTAACTTAATGGAAAATTACGTAACATAATATAATTATGAAAATATTTACGTATATGGTCACAGTTTCAGAATATTACATAATATGACTTATTTTATTTAATGTGTCATCTATTTACTTTTTACGGTGTATTTGATTTCTTATCACTCTCTCTCCTCATACACGCCGTAATTTTCTCTTATAACTGATCAACCCATCTTCCACCTTAACTCTCTCCCAACGTTCTCCCATTATTCCAGATTTTTCGAAAATAATTTTAATCCATTTTTGCAGTTCAATTAGCTTATAGAATTCCTTTTATATAGGTAAGTTACATTTAAGATTTAAATTTGCTATTCATTTAAGATATGTATTCTTTGTATTTAGACGAAAATTTTTGGGGTTTCAAATAGATTCTACAGTGAGAAAATTCCTTTAATAGAGGTATGTTTTATTATATATATTTTTAAATTCCCATTAGTATATTTTTTTAGATATGTATTTTATCGTCAAAAATATTCATCCAGATGTATTTCAATTTTAGGGCTTACGTTGTAATTTTTCAAAGTTTCTTCACATGTATTCTCAAACTTTTTTCACATGTATTTCATTTACACATTTATTTTTTCATAAAATTAACTAGATATTTGTATTTAGTTGTATTTGTGATAATGTAAACATATAAATATACTAAACATGATAATATATTATACAAATGTGTATATACACACAAAATATGTATTTTGTATTTTTTAAAAAATATATAAAATTTTAGCTTTTTTTTTAGTTTTTAATTTGTTTATTTATTTTGGTAAAAGGTTTTTTTATTAATGTTTTATTTGTATTTTTTTAATTTAGTACACATATATGTATTTAGTTTTATTTGATATCTTGCATATATTGAACACTTTCATGAGAAGAAAAATTACATGAAATTGTATGACTTATATATCTATATTATATATTGTGATATGTTTATTTTTAAAGCGTCATATAAATAAAAATATATATATATATTTAAGTAAAAATTTGAATTCCATTTATATTTAGAGTCCTAATAAAAATGGAATCTATTTGATATAATGAAGTAAAATTTGAATTCCATCTATATTATAATTTCATATATATTTAGAGTCCTAATAAATATCGAATTAATGAAGGAGTGAATCATGGTAATTCAAAATTAAAGGAAAACACAACCCTAAAATTATTCAACTAACTACACATTTTGGAAGAAAAATATATCGTAATTTTTAGATTTTCTATACAAGGTGGTAATGTAAAGTTTGAATTCCATCTATTTATCTATTTTTAGAGTCCTAATAATTATGGGATGTATTAATTATAATTAATGGCGTGAATAATGGTAGCGAAAATTTAAAAGAAACACAATTCCTAAAAATCACTCAACTAACTATATCTTTGTATATGCATTTGACGTGTTTTACATAATAGGAAATACAAACATAAATATTGTCATTTATGTAAATACTTAAAATATTGCTTTTAGACCTATTTTCGACCCTAAATATAGTCATTTACGTAATTTTAAGCTTAATCAATGCAAAATGCCAAGAGTGAAGACCAAATTAAACTTTGATTCTATTATCCTAAGACTGAACTTCAAGGACCCTCTATGCATAGTGCCAGTGGTAAAGTGTGTGATCATGTCGTCTAAAAGTTAAGCTATAAATAGAATACACTTTTCTTTATTTAATCTCGGAAGGCCCTTAGAAATGTTGATTGAACTTTTTGTCATTCATTAAATGACTCTATAATAGAACAAAATTGTGTTACTTATTTTTAAAATTATTATTTAATTATCATTTTAATATTTGATTATAATGATTGCATTTCTTTGTTTTATATATATATAAGAAATTTGCCAAAAAAAAAAAACAACCCTAAAAGCCGGATGCTATATATTCACTTCAAACAACATATATTTGATGAGTGATAATAGGGAGGGGGAGGGGTTGTGTTTGCCACGAATCCCTACTAAACTATCAAGCAAATTTTATTTTTTAATAAGCTCTACATTATATTTTTATCCGTATCTAAGATATATTAAAGTTCCTTTTTAATTTTTTTAATAAAAAGTCAAATCAATAATGTAATATTACACATTTAGGATCACTATCCCAATTCTTACTTTATTTCCTTAATTCTTCTTCAATAGTTGCATTATTTTTCTTTGTTGGCTTTTGTATGTCCAAAACTTTACGTCATTTATTTAATAAAACTTTAATAAGAAAAGATTTAATTTCTTAAAATATTATTAGTTGGAGAAACAATAAAATTTATAGTTAAATTTTTTAATATATAATATTTATTGTACACATAAAAATATGTACACCAAGTATTTTGCATAATTAAGCACATAAAATGACCAGAGTGACAATGTTGTTGGCACATGTGAGCTGCGAGATTCTTTCTTGTAAACATTTTTACTTAAGCAATACTTAACTTGCATATTCCTACTCACTTCTCCCTCCATTTAATTTATATTTTTGTTACTTAATAGAAGGGGGATTTTAAAGTTCTTTTTAAATATAGGCACAACTGTTCAATAAAAGATTTTGGAATTTATTTTAATTATGATAAGAAAAATATGTATGAAAAATGCGGAACCATATAAATGTCAATAACTTAACAAAGGCACGCATGCATTATGAAAAAAGGACGATTATTGCTTTACTTTATGGAAAGATCTAAATAAAAGAGAGAGACGTATAAGTTTTTAATTAATAAAGTCAACCATTCAAGTTAACCAAAGAGTAGAAGCATTTGGAAATTGAATTTTTATTGACTTTTTCCTTTGGTTTAATAGTTGGTGTTTTTATTTCTTGACCTGTAATTAAGCGCTAGAGTTGCCTTTGCTAGCACATAAGCTTGAGCTCTACCTTCTTAAATGTTCAGTAATTATATTTAATTTCCGTGCTCGTAAAAACAGTTTTCTTTTATTGGACGAAATGTACGGAGATTAGAGATTAGAGAGAATAAATAGGAAAAGAATTATATTGTATATTATGTAAGGTAATAATGTTATCAGATTTAATTTATATTTTAATTTTTTCAAAAAAAATAAAAAATTTTTTTATTTTTTTTATTTTTTTTATTTTTTTTATTTTTTTTATTTTTTTTATTTTTTTTATTTTTTTTAGTTTTTTTATATTTTTTATTATCAATATTTGCTTTTTTTTTTTTAGCTTCATAACTTCTTCTTTGTTCTTTCTTTCTGCTGCTTCGTTTTTTTTTGCTGCTACTGCTTTTTTTTTTTTGTAAAATTAAAAAATTAAAAATATTTTTATTTTTTTAAAATCACAATTTGAATATTTTTTTTAACACACACACACATAATTATATCTTTAGTATTTAATGATTAATTCTTAAATTTAATTTTCTAAAAGAATATGTGAAAATTTTTATCACTATAAAGATGTATTAAAGTGTAGCATTGATATTACATTATTCATATCTAATGTCATTTTGATGTGATTATTAATTTTATATTTTGATGCCAAGAATTGATTGAGAGTGATAATCATATCTTTCAGTACAAATTTAAATATTAATTGTTTGGTGAAATAAATCGAAAAATTCAAAACTACATTGTTAAAGTTCTTAAAAGCTAAAATTCAAAATGAGTTTAAATTTGCTGAAAATTTTAATAACTGATGATTGTAATATGTTGGTAGTCTCATTTCAAAGTTGTAGTTAAACTTTGATGAATAATTAAGTGTTGCTTCTTTAATTTCTTGGCCCTTTTATTTTGTTTATTTGAAATAGTGTGCATAAAAGGGTATGGCTTGATTATTCACGAGGTGGTCATTAGATAGCCATATCCAGTACGTGTAATTTGGCTAAATACACCTGCTCGTTATTACATGTATTTCCTTACACACACGTAGCCCGGCACGTGCATTACACACCAAGGGTTAACACTTGATGGTCCCCAACGGATGGCCTTGTAATGGTATAGCAATGACGTATTGAGTACTCATATTTTGTAATTTCTTAATAATATTTTTATACCAATTGGACTGATAACTTTGTATATCGAGTTTTTAAATATTCTTATAAAGAAATAAAATAATTTTTTTATATATTATTGTATATCGAAATTTATTTTGAACTATAAAATTGTAAAATAAATTTTGAACTATAATTTTTATAATGTAAATTTGATACTGTAATTTTCCCTAATAAACTTTAGGGGGATAGGAGTGTCATATTGGTGGATATGGAATAACATTTGAGCATGCTAAAATATTAAATAATAAACGATTTCTATAACCCGCATAATATTAGCTTGAATTAGAATGGGGCACATTAATTTGGCCTAAAAATGGATCATGATTTTTAGTTTGTTTGACCAAATTTTTTAGAATCGGTTGAGAATTTATTAAAAGTACTTTTGGTGAGAAGTAGTTTGTGCTTTTATAAATTTTTTAAAATTTGGAATATTTTTAACATTAATATTAATTTAAAATATTTTAAAAGTGCTTTTAAATTATTTTTTTCTCAAAAATATTTTGGAGAGAAACTACTTTTTTTAGCTTTTGAAAAAAAACTTCTGCTACTCCCTAAAAACACTTATTTTCTCTCAAAAGCTTGGTCAAACACCTCTTTTTTTTTTTTAAAAAAAAAGCACTTCTTTTATAAAAAAAGCATTTTTGGCACTTTCAAAAGTTTGGCCAAAGCTGGACTATTAATTGACTCAACTCAGAATTATTATTACTTTTTATTTTTCACTTTATATAATTACCAAAGAAACTAATATAAGTTTTAGTAAGTTTTTGTATAGTTCAATTTGAGTACATATATTAGCGGATTAAATTAGCGCAAGCTTTTAGGGTTATTCGCACGTATAAATGTTTTTATTTTAGGGTGGTCTTTATTTTTTTTCTTTAAATTTTAATCTTTAGCATTTTGAGTAAAAAAAAAAAGTGTGGGAAAGTATTTTGACATCAAAATAACGAACAACTTTTTAGGACATAAGTTTATATTGCCATGTCCTTAATATCCCACAAAGTTATGCCCTAACTAGGGGTGTGCAAAGAAAACCAACAAACCACACCCAGGGACGAATCTCGTGTAGAGCGGGGGTGCCCGGCTGCCGGACCGTCTTGGTTGAAATTTGTATATATGTATATATACGTAATATATATATTTATAAATATTAAACTTGCCACCCAGGTAATAAGTTAGTGCGTTGCCGGTAGTTAATGGTTAAGTATTCCACCCCTCGGTAGTGATTTAGAATCTTGATGGCATGACTTGTAGCCACGATTTTTATGCTTCAATTTTCGTTTTTATTTTGCCTAAAAGTACAGGACCCGATTCGAACCCGCGATCAATAGAATAAATATTAACACCTTATCACATTGAGTGTGACACCATATACTCTTAACTTCCACATGGTATATTATAAATAGTAATCCTTACGATATCTAAATTATAAAAATTCATAACTTGATTTTTGATACGGTTTTTAATTTTAATTTTTGTTGATTTTCTTTTTATCCCTTGTATTTTTAAGCATAAAATATTACTTTCTTCGTCTAAATTTATATGATGCACTTTTCTTTTGTCACGGCAAATGTACACCGATCGTAGACACGGGATAAGGAGCCAGAGAGACCCCAAGTCAACTCATGGCATGAGCATACATCTAGTTTAGTCATATGAGCAGAAGACTTAACATAAAAGAACGTAATCATAACATAGCAAAGGAAAATCGGTACAGACTTTTCTATCTGTTGAATACAACGTTTTAGTCTGATAAGCCTCAAACATGAAGGGCAATTGATGAGACAATTTCCCAGCTAATCAACATCCAAAGCGAAAAGAAAGACATAAAGTATGAATATACAACCCTCGAAGCATGAGGACTCACCAAAACCACGAGGCAAATTTGGCTTAATACGGGTGAGGAGTGGAAACGAGAAGCTGGGACTGTAATCATGAAATGATACAACATAGAAAGGTAATGCGGTCAGTACGTGGAATGTGCGAGTATGCAAAAGAATAAAAGTAAAGCCGGATATTTGAAACACATATAAAGTTCATAAATGATCATAAGATAGGATATCATGCTCGTATCGTAAACTATAATAACATATCATACCGCTCAAGTTTTTTCAAAACATTTTGTGAGCATAACATAATGCATATCATAATAGAAGAGATTTACTTAACATGACTTGAGCCAACATACATAATCATAACATGCATGAATCATGAGAGCAGTGGGAGATTCTCTTAACGGACATACCC
Source organism: Datura stramonium (assembly GCA_018107945.1). Lineage (NCBI taxonomy): Eukaryota > Viridiplantae > Streptophyta > Magnoliopsida > Solanales > Solanaceae > Datura > Datura stramonium. Next base: position 107,799 of record JACEIK010005269.1, read on the forward strand.
ATTATGAGCACACATGAAGCCGACTTGTAACCCTAGTCGGGAGGGTGTCCCGTACCTTGCCAAGGATAGCACCATGAAAGTGTGATATCACCATGAAAAAGGCCATTTGAATGGACTAACATGAAAGGGGTTCCAACATGCATTTGTGGTTGACGTGGTTCATGGTCAGAGACTAACATGAGCCCAAAAATATATGTATTGCTCATAATAATACATACATGAGATCATGGGCTAGTTAAATCTGATAATCGTAAGCATGCTTGAACATATGTGAACTAGCCATGACATGAGGCCGGTGAGTCGACCAAAAATATAATTTATGATTAATAAGTTAAGATTTAAATATTCAAATATTAAAAAAACCAAAAACAAACACAAACAAACAATTAAAAAAATTAAATTCATAATTTAAAACATAATTCATGTTGGGCTCATAAAGAACATCGATGGGATAATAGATCATAAATTGATTCATCATGGGGCGTGCATAATTAACAATTGCTTAGAAAATCAAAATCAATAATATTATAATCGATTTAAATCTCAGATGATCAAAATCCATAGATTATGGTAATATTTCAAAAATCACAAAACAAAATAAAAAATTAAAAAAACTCAAAATTCATAAAAAAAAAAAAACCCCAAAATTTTTTAATTTTTAATAAATTTTAAGTAAAATCATAGATTGGGAGCTTGAGTGTGGAAGAATTCACCCATTAATGACTTTACATACCTGGGATTATATGATTCTTAACTTTCCTTTATTACCCAAGAATGAAATTGGAAGAATTGAAGAGAAGAGCTTAGAATCTCCTTTGATTACCTCTCACTATTCTTGCATGCATGAATGAAGAGAAAATTGAACTTAACCCCTTTAAATTTCCCTATTCATAACCCAAAACGTCGTGGTTAGGCCTTATGATCTTAGAAAAGTACGAAAAGACCCTTGCTATTTCGCGAAAACAAGCGCGAGGAGGTTCTAACGGACGACTGACGGATCGTCATTGGCCCAAATGACTCATTATGTCGCTCATCGGAGTGCATTGTTAGTCAAAACTCCTATATTTCATGAGACCTTAACGGTTCATCGGGTGTGACCACGACTCTTAGTCACCAATCGTAAAGTACACTGCCTCTATCATGTCACCATCCTTGTATACCATCCAACGACGCACATCACGACTCGTTGCACGACGTAACGAGTCGTGGCCTCCTTTTGTTAAGTTCAGCGATTGACCTCTTATTTTTCATACACACTCCCTCCCATTGTTGACCTAACTACTCGTGGTGTCGACCATGCGTCGTTCCCACGCCCGTGGGGACTCCTTATCCTCAGAGCTTCCTACTCTTCCTAGTCTTCCCACCGAGCCTAACGACTCGTTACGTGCCTGTGAAATTTTCGGTGTTTCTCATTTCAACTCTTGAGTCCAGATCTTTGAGTTCTCGGGGTATAACATCTTTTAGTCTATCCCAAGAAAATTACTTTTCTATTATTAGAAACAACCATACTTTAAAATTCTCCTTTTTATTCTAAATGAAATATTTTTGTAGCTACTATTTGTGTGGTTTTATTGTGGAGACCACAAATTACAAATGTCTTCCTTTCTTTCTTAAATTTTGAGTCTGGATTAAATGGTGTCTTCACATTCTTCTTCTTCCAACAAATTCTTTTCCTCTCTTTTCATGAGAAATTCGACGTAATTTTCTCTTACTCTTTATTTTATTATCTAAATTATTTGGATAAAATGCATATAAAAAAATAGTTTAGGCTATGAAAATTTAAATGTTGTTGAAAATTTTAGTTTACAAGATAAAATGCATATTGCAATAAGGACGACATAGAAAATTATACCGAGCTCATTTGATTTCTTTGGCCTTTTTAAATTTTCTATTGGTGTGAGTCAATACTTTAACATAAGTCTTAAGTCTCTACATTATAAAATTATACATGTCAATTTAACTGACATAACATATTTGTCGTTACGTAAAGCATGAAGTGCTTATAAATATAAATAATTATGCAATTATTGAGTGTTTCAAGAATAATAAAAATATATATTGTTGAAAGATTTTTTTTTCTTTTTTGCGAGTTATCATAATTAACTTTTGTTTGATCTATTTGTCTTTATATATTGAAAAGACAAACAATCGAACTAAAGTCGCCCCAAATTAAAATTTACAAGATCGAAAATAAGTTAAATATTTGATCCATTCAGGTTTTTAAATATAAAACGGTATGACACCCATAATCTTCAAATTACGAATGGCCTCGGCGCTTCCAACTTAGATAATTCAAGTCAAATCGAGAAAAGAAATTCGACTAGTGGTTTGGTTTGATTAGTTTGGTGTTGGAAAAAAAATCCGACCATAATCGATTTGGTTTGATTTTAACTAAAAAAAAATTAAATGAGACCAAACTAGATATTATATATATATAATTTTTATAAATATTTTTATGTAATTATATTTCTTAAATATTTTCATAGTCTTATCTTTTAACATATATTATTACAAGTTTGGAATTAGAATTTTGAATGATTCAATAAGTTTTATAGCTTATAGATTCATGTTATTAACTCTAATAACACTCAAAATCAAAGACTAAATCAATATTAATACTAACAAAAGAAATGATTTCAATACTCGAAATGACAATGATACATATTAGGTATTTATTTTTAAATTGCAGGTTAATTTACACGTTGAAAATACATAACTTAATTTTTTTTTATGTTAAGTTATGTAATTAATACTCATTAGTTGTACTTTGTTTCACAATTTCATTATCTTATTTATTGAATATTTTAGTATAATGTTATCACTCGTCTCATACTTTTTTGTTATTTCTTAATTATGAAAAACCTTAGATAGTTCTATGTTACTAGAATTAGAGAAATATTTCAAGTATAAGTTATATGTTATGTATGGAGACTTTATTGAAAAAATGTGAAAAATTAAAAAATACCCTAAAAACATCCCTTAATATTTTACTTCATTTATAATTTATATTTTAAATTAGTTTGATTTGGTTTATAGATTTAAAAATTTGATAAATTGACTTGGTTTTGGTACTTAAGAAATGCGGATCAATCAGGACAATATACACCCCTACCTTTCAATGAAATACAAAACGATTATTATATAAGTTTTATATGTTCATGTCATAATTTAATTCATAAATTATTCCCCGGCACTAAAATAACCAATAATTTTTTTGGGGGCATAAGTTTGCTGTATGCGTATCATAGTTTAATCCACAAGTTATGTCATATCTTAGGGATAGACCATGTCCCACAAGTTATGTCATTATCTTTGAAATAGAAATATCTCATAAATTATGTCGTTAAAGCCATAACAAGGATTATATCGGTATCTTGGGAAGACAAAAATGTATCTTCAAAAAACGAGAAACCACACAACACCACCTTTTTCACACATAACTTTATCCCATTATGACAATTTTTTTCTCTAAAAATGATAGAAATTTTTGCCCTTATGCTCCAAAAGGCATAACTCCGGGTTTTGAACACTACAACAAGTTTTTGAAAAATACTACATAACTTTATTCCTATAACTCATGACGAGCGAGGCAAAAACTCTCTAAACTTATTCGGCGAATAAGGTTGAAATAGATAATGGTAACATGGTTCACAAAATTTTATTAAATAAGCAACAAGGGTAAAGTTAAGACCATCATACTTGACGGAAAAATTAAAAATCAGCCCGAAATAGGGACAATTTGTGCAAAAACTTCTTTAAGATGATCTAATTTAAATTATGGTCATAATTAGATATGATAAAATTAGCCCATGAAAAAATATTCCGCCCAACTAACAAGCAGTCGCACATTTATTAGCTTAGTCTATTTGAGTTCAACCAATATTGGTCAAAAGATTAGGTTGTAGGTAGTCCAAATTGACCTATGAGAAATTTTATCAAATATATTGCTTAAAGACGTTTTAATTATTTGATATGTTATATATAGCCATAATAAAGGAAAAATATAATTTTATTACATACTAAAAATTATAAGAGAATAAATAAAGCAATTAAAACTTAGTAAGAATTGGACGGGTTGGATTATGACCAGCAGTTTTAGCTCATTTAGCCTCGGTAATTTTTGTGTGGGTTATTAACTCGATCCAGTGTTCGAGGGGAAGCGTAAAGGAAAAAAAGCCACAAGGTCTGCTTAAGCAAAGCGTGAAAGCGTGAGCGGCGTTTGGGGACGTGACACGGCGCCGCGCGAGGCCCCTATTTTCCACTTTCCCTTATCAACTTCCACTTCTTGCGTCCAAGTCCATTCCCAATCTTACCAACATGTGTCGATTAGCTTCCAAAAATTCCTTCTACCTGCAAAACAACACTACCTTCTACCTGCAAAACAACACTAATCATGTTGGTTAGTATAAATTCACATTTACCTAAGAATCACATGAGAATGTACACATAACAATAGATAAACAAGTGGAAATGAAGTATTTGAGTATCACTTGGGCATGAAATTCTGCCCAAGATCAGGAGGAAACACAATATGGACTTCATTACAGGGTTGCCTTGTACTCGTCAACAATATGATTCTATTTGGGTTGTTGTAGATAGGTTGACTAAAGCAACTCACATCCTACCAGTCAAAACTACCGACTCAGTGGAGGATTATGCTAAATTTATATTCTAGAAATAGTTCGGTTGCATGGAGTGCCCTTGTCCATCATATTAGATAGAGGTACATAAAATACCTCCCAGTTTTGGAGATCATTTCAGAAGGGACTTGGTACTCAAGTCCAGCTTAGTATAGCTTTTCACCCGCAAACAGACGATCAGGCTAAACGGACCATTAAGACTCTTGAGAATTTGCTGAGAGTGTGTGTGATTGATTTCAAGGGTAGTTTGGATGACCGTTTACCTCTCATCAAATTTGCATATAACAACAGTTACCATTCCAGCATTTAGATGGCCCCATTGAGGCTCTTTATAGGAGGAGGTGTACATCCCCTATAAGTTGGTTCGAAGTCGGTGAAGCTACGTTGATAGGACCAGATTTAGCTCGTGAGGCTATAGATAAAGTTCAGCTTTTAAGGGAAAGGTTGAAAACAACTCAGAGTCTCCAAAAGTCCTATGTGGATGTGACGAGGAGAGAACATGGGTTTGAAGTTGATGATTGGGTGTTTTTGAAGGTGTCTCCCATAAAGGGAGTGATGAGGTTCGAAAAGTAGCGGAAACTTAGTCCACGTTATGTTGTCCCGTACTGGATTGTGAGATGTGTTGGCAAAGTGGCCTAAGAGTTGGAATTGCCTTTAGAATTGTCTTGAGTACATCTAGTTTTTCATGTGCCGCTTTTAAGGAAATCCATGGATGACCCATATTTTGTTGTTCCCGTAGAGATCATAGGTGTGAGGGATAACCTTAGCTATGAAGAGGTTCCAGTTGAGATACTTGATCATCAGGTTCGGAAGCTAACAAGCAAAGGCAGTAAAGGTTTTATGGAGAAATCTACATGTTGAGAGATCTATGTGGGAAACCGAAGCAGATATGATGACTAAATACCCACATCTATTCCCTTCCGGTTTAGTTCCATCTTGAGGTACTAGTTTCCTCCTTAGTACTCTATTCATTTTCATGTTCAATCCATGTGTTCCAGTTTCTTTATTGTCAACGTATGTATTTGTGATTCATGAATTCAGTTCAGTCATGTATTTCAGTACGGAGTCAGTCACTCCGTTAGTTTTCAGCTTTAGATGTTTAGTATATGGGATGATAGGCTTTTCCTTAGTGATTCAGTATGTTTACCCCACATTCGAGGATGAATATTCCCAAAGGGGAGATATTGTCATACCCCAGAAGTGCCTAAGTCTAGACTCGGGAATTTGAAATGAGAACAACAGAAAAATTTGAGATTTTAAACTTAGAACGACTCGTGGTACGAGTCATGGGATGGAGGAACGAATAGTAGGAGGAGTCGTGAAGAAGACTTGGAGTCTAGGATCCAGATTACGAGTCACACCACGAGTCGTAGTATGTGGATATTACTCGTGGTCAGGGTCGTGGGGAGGATATGGGGACGACAGACTATGGAATTCATGAGTTGTGGTACGACTTGTTGTGAGAGACAAGGAGTCGTGAGAATGTTCATAAGTTGGGGAAAATTCTATGCAAAGGAGGAGAAGTCATGAGTGATGTTATGACCCGTTGTAGGAAACCACGAGTTGTAGGTGGTAACCATAGGTGGGATGAGGCAGTGTTGGTGATGGATGGTTTCAATGACTCGTGGGAAGATGGCACAAGTCGTTGTGTGACCCTTGGGAAACTTCAGATAAGATTGGAGAGCAAGGCAGCGGTGATGACGGATCTCACCATGAGTCGTGGGATCAGGGCATAACTCGTGAGACGAGTCGTGACTCCTGGCAGTTGTATTTTTCTTGTGAAGTTAGTAAGGGTAAATCCATAATTCCTAAGGCCTTAAGTCCTACACTATAAC
>JACEIK010005270.1:30922-52442 GCA_018107945.1 Datura stramonium
CAAGAAGCACCAATTTTTATTTTTCGGATATTGATATCCTTAGCTTCTAACAAGGTTCTCGAAGACTTTCCAGCAATGTTTGAGTACTTCAATGAACCTTAGTACAACATATTGCCTACATCTAACACAATCAGCCTAAAGTATAATATTCAGATATTAAGAATATGTTATGACTCTAAGTACTAGACTTTGAAAACAACAATAAGAATTATTCATCCCTTATTGAGATTGTGTACAACGATAACTACTATGATCATTACGACAACTTATTATGAAGCATGTATGCATAAAGGATCAGATCTTCAGTCAACGAATCTGAATGTTAGGGAGTTCGTTCTGTTTAATCTGACTAAATTCAATAAGTTAAGTAAATTAGAGGTTATATAGGAATGATTGTTAAAAGATTAAAATAAGCAGAGATCTCACTTATATATACAACATCGAGGACAAGAGTTCAATAGTAATGGAATTTAACTCTTTATTAATATTGCCAAATGAGTTTGTTATAAGATTTGATGATGAAAAGAAAGACTAGTCTATAATATATGTTGTATATAATCCTTCCAATGATAGGCCGCAAGCTGAAGTTTCCTTGAGAATTACCAGCAATCTACATAGAATGCATTTCGAGAAGGTATAAATGATTCCCTAGTATGGTGTTAGTAAAAAATGTCCAGATTATAAGAGAAAGCACCGCAGGAAAGAGGATTTAGAACTAAAATATATAGCATCAATGAAAGTACTCTGAAGAGAACTGATATCAAAGAAAAAATGTTAGACGTTAAGAAAAATGGGAGTAGATACTCTCACCTATTTTTCAGCTAAAACGGTAGCGTTCATAATGAAACTAGAATTGTTCAGAAGTAGGATAAATGCGAAGGGTTATTACTTTTAAGTTATGTATTTTGTTTTCATAAATGAAAAGTTATACTATTTTAGTTTGATTATATTACCCGGATATTATGTTTTTATTGCACTGTGAGGCATATGGGTTGGTGTTTTTGCTGAGTTTCAGATTTGGATAGTCAAATTTGAAGAGGAAACTCTACTGAAATTTGAGAAAATCCTAAGGTCACCGTTTTATAGGAATTACTCTCATTCAAGGATGAAGGATACTATGGAAGAAATGATGTAATTCCCCACATATTTTAAAATAATTAACCCACTAAGTTGAATACATATAAGTCAAATCTTTTTCTTCTTAACATTGTTTGGAAAATCCAAATGGGTCGTCATACCATGAAATGAATATATGAAGGTGGTCAAAGAATTAAATTAAAGATTTAGGCCAATGGGAGCTTGGTAATAATAATTTCTAGTTCACAGTTTAACAACGGGAAGTATTTCAAATAAGTTTCTGATATGGTATAATTTGGGATGAGCATACCTCCTAATATATAACGAGCTAGAATTCCTACTACCTATCAAATTAGATATCTATAGGTATAGTTTCTAGAGAATCAAATCTCTCATCAACCTGACATTAGTATGATCATTTTACTGTTAACAGCCGAAAGAGAATCAAGTCACGATTTAGGTCGTGTTTTGTTGCCTCTATAAGGCAAAACCCAACCCAAGCATTATTTTCTTTCCGCCGTATTACCAAAAATGAATTAGCTCATCCCCCCTTTCTTCCCCGTAAGTATTATAGAAAAATCAAAGAGAATTATAGGTCCAAATTCTCTAAATATAAATTAATCATAAGAGCAAGTTGCTATGGATGTACATAACATCATCGCAGACATAGTTTTTCAAATTCAGCTCGGGTTTGAGCGTGCTAAGGAAGTGGAAATTCTAAAAAAGGTGTCCCTCAATAACCAAAGCTTCTCCAAGGTTAAAGTAAGTAATCCTATCTTCTTCTTGATCACTAATTTGTAGTTTTACGCATAATCGGGAAATTATCATATTGAAATTGTTCGTGTGTCCTTGGCTGGCCGAATATGGAGGATTAGTATGGAGTAGTATGTTTTGATACTTGGCTGGAAGTTGAAGTAAATAGAAAATTCAATCTCATGTTGAAGCTGGTAGAATCAAACTTACGAAGGAGTCACCCTCTTCTTTGAAAAAACACGAATTTGTTATCCATTATCGTCATTGAATCGAATAGGTCTCAAATGGATTGTTGAATTGTTAATAGAATTCTTATACTTAGTTATGTGTTGGAACACTTGTTTATGACATCTATGTTGTGCCTATGGAAGATTTTAGTATCTTGAAAATGAAAGGTGTATTGGTAGGAGATAATTGTAAGTTGAAATTGGTCGGTTGGTTCGTCGCTATGTGTTTACAAGACCTATGAGAGAGAATTGATAGCTTGTTGTTTTACATATGTTTATGATCATTGTGAGCTTATTTCCTTATCCAAACTGTCCTTACATTATATTACATCATATATATTCTATTCTTGCCTTACTCGTGAAAATTGTTGAACTCTTATCTTGTTAGACTTATGGTTATAGTTGGAGTATATTGTTAATGTGATTGATAACTTGTTAGGAAGATCCTATGAAGAGGGAATTGATTATTAGTTGATTGGTTGTTATGAACCCGCAATTGAAAATTGTAGTAGCTCGACCACCTCTTGCATTTCCTCAAAGGTTGAAGAAAAAAACAGAGGACACAACTGTAGTATGTTTTTTGAGCTGTTAAAGTAGATTAATGTGAATATTGTGTTGGTTAAGCTTTTGCAGGAAATTGGATGCAAGGAAGTTGGTTCAGCAGTGTAGATCTAGGTGTGAGCATCAACTTGATGCCTACATCCCTCTTCCAAACTATGGTATTAGGTGAACCACGTCCCACCATAGTGATATTGCATCTTGCGAATATGTCTCTGGCCTATCTTGAGGGAATCATTGATCCTGTCTTGATTAATGTAGGACCTTTCATCCAGCCGATGGACTTTATAATCCTGGACTATGTGGTAGATGCAACACTTCCCATCATTTTGGGGAGAGAATCCTTAGCCACCACCGACACTATAATACATGTTCAGTTGGGCAAGATGTCTATGAGAGTAGATTATCAGGAGGCAGTGTTTGAAGTGTTCAGAGCAGCACAAACTTGGAGGTTGTAATAAGTTGGAGGTTGTAATAAGTTCTTGAAGAAGAAAGTGCTGCATGAAAGTTTAGCAGATCCTTATTATGGTCACAAGTCTACTCGGATGAAGGAGTAACAGGGACCATCGTCGTGCCGCGACGTTAAATCAGGCGAGACATGGGAAGTAACCCATGAATGTCGTACCACAACTTTAACTAAGGCGCTTGGTGGGAGGCATCCTTTTAACATTTTGTATATTTTTCTTTGGTTGTATAGATGAAAAGGGCATAAGAGGCAAGAACAAGTTGGGACATTGAGCTAAAAAGTGTAAGTTTTGGGTGAGATGCCTGGCATTAGGCGCTAGGAGTTAAAGACTAGAAGAAAAAATATTTATCAAGTGTGGCTATGGGTGGCGCACTGAGCCAGCCCCCTATCTTCAAAGAATTGTTTTTCTAAGTTTGTGGTGAGATAGAGGGGGCGGCATGCCAAGGGCTACCTAGATGAAAAATTTTGGTTAATTTGAGTCAATATTGACTTAAAATACCTTGAAATTACATAAAAGCCCATTCCGACTTATTTATTTAAACACATATTCATCCTTTTCCCTCAAGAAGTTGAAAAAAAGAAAAATAAATTTCCTCTCTCCCTCCTCTTAAACCGTAACCCTCCCATTCCCTTTCCCCTCCATTGTTTTCTTCTCCGACAAGTTGGTGAAGCTCTCATCTTCAATTCAAGTAAGTATAATTCTTCGCTATTGTTTGATTAATGATGAAACCATGCTCCCACACCCTCTTCCCCAAGATTTAGGATCCAAATTAACCATTTTTGGGGAAAAGCATGAATTTCATGCTTTTTATTTTATGAGTTTAATGTGTTAAATTATTCCATGATTGTATGTTATATTTGTTGGGTAGCTTGATTCATGGATGAATATGGTGATTCGAACTTGTGGGGATGATGGGGGTTGGTGAATTGAAATCTTAAATGTTGGTAGGTAGATGTATTAATTATAGAGATAGAAAGTACATGATTCTTGAATGTGATAAATGCTTGAGTTGGTGAGATTCTTGATTAATTCAGATTGTATGGTAGTAAATTACTTATTATTTGTTTGTTGAATTGAATATTTTTACTTCATTACGTGAAGTACTTGAATTATGAATTGGAGGAGTAAACTGAGAGGGATGACTTAGTTGAGGCATTCTTGAAAAAAAAACGTTGATGTTAGAGGAGAGTGGAAAAGAAAGAAAAATTCATGAACTTGGTGTAGTATGGAGTAGTGAGTTAAATTATATTGTTAAGATTGGATGATGATGGGGTATGACTTGCGTACTCCATTTGACAAATTCTCACAAGCACGCTAGCAAATTAAGTCGGGTGGATTTTTCACCTTCAACACTTAATTAGTTAGCCATTTTATTCATAAACTTATTTTGTGAAGTTCATGATTTTTTCTTGTTAGGTACCATGGCATCAAAGAGAAAGGAGGTGATTGTTGCAGATACAAGTGTAAAGAGGCTAGGAAAGGAAACTCAGGGGCTAGTTCTTCAGCTTCCAAAGCCGACCCCATAAGGAGATTTGGAGCAAAAGTGGTACGGCCTCATAGGCTTACTTGGTTCAACACTCAAAAAGAAGCCAAGTATGCCCCTGAGAATCGGCTAAATGAGAGACTCTTGGTACTTTATTTCATAGCCATTCGGGACAAGATACGTGAGTTAGGAGCTGGTTATATCACCAATGAGCCGGAAAGGTGCAACCTTACTTTGGTGAGGGAGTTCTACACAAATTGGGATACTTCATTAGGAGAGAGAACTAAGGTGAAGATTAGAGGTCAAGTGGTGCTATCATAGATAAAAGGTTCAATGCCTTCCTAGAGGCACCTGTAATAGACCCTTCTAAGTATTTCATCTTGGTGGAGAAGCCTTCATACAAAGACATCCATAACACTTTTTGTGGTGAGCACTCATTTTTCATTGGGCGAGGGATCATAATGGCACTCATTCAATATTGGTATTTGCTTATTTGAATAGGGAAGCAAAGGTTTGGGTGATGTTGGTGTGTGTTGTCTTTCTCCCTTGGACACATACGAAAGAGGTGACTCGAGAGCGGATTGTCTTGGTATACATGCTAATGAAGGGAACACCGATCAAATTTAGTGTCGTGATTCATGAAAATATGAGAAGATCACGAGACAATTTTAGGTGAAAATATTGTCACAACAATCTCTTGAGCATGTCGTAGGTCGTAGGTCGTATCATTATTATGTAATTCCTCATAGTAGTAGCTTGATGATTCGTAGGTCATAGGTTGTAATAGAAAGTATGGTGATGTTGTCTTGGATGCCTGTGATATTCTGACTTGTTGTTCATCTTGACTATGTCATGTTTGGTTGCTTTATCATGGAGTCAATTTTTTATAATTTTTTTGAGTGATTATAGTCGTAGAGTAATGACATTTCCCTATGATAGATTGAAGACGACCATCTTAAGGGAAGTTCTGTCACTTATTTTTAGGATTGAGTAATGGGTCATCAACTTGTGTGCCTGCTGCTATTCTGCATAGCTCCTATGCTAGTCAGGATCCATGAGAGACACACATATCTCTTTAATTTGACTCAATATATCCTTAGGGATTAATAATGAATAAACTTGTCATTAAATATGATTGTGTGAATGTGTAGCTGTAGAAACAGATTAGATTCTTGTTACCATGAGAGGTGATCTGAATTTCTTTGTACGTATATATTGTAGAATCTAGAACTTATCTTAGTGTATGTAGGATAACTAGTTTGTAGGGAGTTGAGAGATGATCAAGGCATTTCTTTGAAAATCCATGTTTTCCTACATTTGTTGTACCTTCCTGTACATGCTCCCTGGTTACCCTCTTTGAGCCTAAAAGCCTTATTCTTTCTTAGCCATGAAAATAGCTTAATCCATTTTTTTTAGACCTTAGACTCATTGATCCAAAGTAGTCTTAGGCACTTTGAGACTTGAAAGTTAAGGTCCACCGAAGTATAATGTTAAGGGAAAAAGAAAATTTTGTGGTAAGAAAAGAAAAGTGAGAAGAAGGGGTACCCATAAAAATTATGGTGTGTACTTGCTGCTAGAAATTTGAAAGAGAGATCTTTAATTGAAAAAATATATAGTGATTCTATGATTAGAAAACTAGCAGTCAAGTAGTGAAATATGGGGCATGAAAAGAAAAGACGAGGGTGAGTAGATGAAAGGTGAACAAACAAGGAAAAGGGTGTGGACAAGAAAAGTAAAAGATGTCTTAAAAGTGCTTAGGTTGGTAGTCACTATAAAATGAAATATCAATCCTACCTATCCCTTAACCGACATTACGACCTAGAAAAGTCATTGTGATCTTAATCTCTTGAAGCAATGAGGTATTCTTATCATGCATGAATGGCAAGCCTATGGTATGAGTACATATATGCATTACGTCATTTGTGAGTGTGAGTGTGCCTTACTTATTGAGTTCCAAGTCTTTACACTGATGAATTTGAGAGAGGAACATCACTAAAAGTGAGGGGCACAAGAGGTCTAATTTGGTGTACTACTTGTTGCATGTGTCACACTTAATCATGTTGGCCCTTTGTGTTGAAAAGATGAGTAATTTATAGAGGTTATGTGTTCTTTATTGTGAAATCTTTCTATGTGCTTTGTGAGAATTGTTGTATGATGATAAACCACTCTATGAGTGATCTATGCCAGTCGGTTGAGTATGAATTGACAGAGGTGTCAAGTGTGATGGTGAAACATGAGTTTAGGTATGTTTTAAGGATTATTCGAGGATGAACAATTTTTTAAGTGTGGGGTGGTGATGTTGGGCATATTTTTATGCCTATTTTCCATGATTTTACTAATATTTGATCATGTTTTGAGTTCATAATTCTTAATTTATGCTTCAATTCATGTGTGTGTGTGTTTTATGCGCAATGATAATGTTCAAACTACACTCCTCATTTAGAGAGAATTTAAGCGGTCATTGTATCGAAATAAATAACCCGATGAGTGTCGGGGTCGAATCCCACAAGGACTAGTGCATGATTTACATAAAGGTCATTTAGTAAATTTAATTGATTCGCATCCAAGCAATGAAAACGTCAAAGTAAATTTTGGGGGAAGAGAAGGTAAAAATATTGTGGATTCTAAAATCAGCTAATCAAGAGAGCAAGATAACAAAAATTGAGAAACAATAATGAGCAAAGGAAAGAGGTGTGGTGTAGATGGGATGTCAATCAAATCGGGATTTTCTAGATAATCAAATTATTACTAATATGTGTAAATAACCTTGGAAAAAGATTGAGCCCGATGTTTCTCAACCACTTGGGTTCCTTATCCTCGAGTCCTCTCAAATCTCATGGTAAAATTCAACTATTCCAATATGATTTGGATTAGAGGATGAGCTATTTTTATCCATCAACCTCCTAGGGGATTATGATCATGGGTTTTGGCTATTTCTAGCCAAACCCCACAAAATCGATCCGAATCCACTATTAAATTCTCCCCCATTACTTATCTGTTCTTTTTCAAGCTAAAATCAAGTAAGCAAACAATACCCATATTTGCAACTATAAGCAATCAAAAGTAATTTGAGGAGAATGTAATAGATTTACATTAATTAAGTAATAACAAGAAAAATCTAGAAATACTCAATAAAATATAACATCCATCATCACACACCTCTAACTGTATATTAAGCTACTCATAATTGTGAAAAGCAAGAGCGTATTCCTTAATAAACTTAATAATTTTATCACTAGGAGTAAGCAAAACCAAACTCACATTATTTCTAAAATAATAGTTATACCTTGATGAAGAAGAAGAATAAGATAAAAAATAATATTCAAATATTTCTTTTTCTCTAATGGAGTTCTTCTCCCTCAAAAACTAAGGGAATACTCAATGGTATGTTCAGAGTACTTTCTTCTAGAATATATAGAAAAATAGGGGAAACATTCTTCACTTTTTCAGTCCTTGGCGATTTTGCCCTGTTCAGGAGTCACCTCACTTGTGATGGAATCAACGGTTTGCCGCTTGCTATCCGCGAGCCACGGATCATTCTCCTTTGCAATCTAGTGAATTTCTAGGGCCTTCCGGTGGTTCGCCAATTTTCATCCGTGAGTTGCTGATTAATTTCATCATTGGTGCAGCTATGTCCAACACTTATCGACGATGGATCTGGTGGATTGTCGATTGCTTTCTGCGAGCCGCCAGTTGTCGTCTCTCATCAAGCTAGTAGATGGCTGCAGTTGACCGGCTTTTCATCGGTGTCCTCCGGTGGAGCGTCGATTTTTACCTGAATTACTTACTTTTTACTCCAATTCATGATCCTTCTATTCAAATCAGATACCTGCACATAAAAAGGCAAAAAAGGGAATAAAATCCAACTAAAATACTTGAAAACTGAGCTAAAGCTCATGCTTAAGAGCATAATGAGTGTGTAAATTACCAACTCATAAAACCCCCAAACATGAAGCATTGATGGTCCTCAAGTAATGCAATTCTTATCATTTCAGAAAAATGAATGACATGCCACTCCATATGAGTCTATGCATCAATGACCACTTAATCTATGACAGCCTAAAAAATGCTCCCTAACTCACCATAGAAGAGAAGCAATTTCCCCCCTGACAATGTGGAAAAGTTTCAAGAGAAAACAACAATTCAAAGGCATGATTCTCAAGTGCTTTCATTTTGCAAAACAAGGGCATAGCTTATCCAATAAAATAAACATAGCATCTCAATTCCTAATCATTGCACATTCAAAGTTTTCCTTGGAGCTCACAGCGCTCATGCCTCAATCACATCTTTACCTTAATGTAAGTATGTCCTCAAAAGGGAGCGTTGCCAGTCACAAAAAGAAAGAATCCCTTCTCTTTATCATAATTCAATGCATACATAAGGGATTATAGAACAAAAATTGATCACACTCACTCTAACAAGAGAAGTCTCTTTGCACACAACTCGACCCATAGGCTTTCCCTTCGTGTACTTCGCCACTAATGTAGAGCAACTACACTAAAAATCAATTAGGAATTGAAGGTCATGATTAAGGCTAAGGGTAATGGTAGGACAATTATTTATCTCTAGTGAAAAGAACCTCCCTAATACCTTTATGTGAACAATTTTATCTTCCCTATTAACCTCTTTAGATCACTCCACCTTATTCCTCCTTTTGCAATTATTTCATCTTTTATTTCGCAAAGGTCTTCCTTGTAGCTCATTTGGCTACCTCATTAAGCCTTGTTTAATCAAGAGGTAACACCATTTCACTAACCATTTTGCTTTTGGTACCTTAAGGTTTTTCAACCCATCTTTTCTTTTCTTTTGATCAAAATTTGGTGCTACCTCAAAGTTTGGCTCCTCATATTTTCCCTTTCTTGTAAACCCCCAAACTTAGGCTTTTTTCCTCTTTCTCACTGATTGCCTTATCTCTCCCTGTATCGTGGGCCTTTAAGCCCCCATTATTCTCACTTCACTCACCACTAGCAATTAGAGAGGATGGGTTCTAAGAAGAGGTTACTAAAAGGGACATTGGCTTGTAATATGGTTTCCAAGAATAAACAGTCCAAAGGCTCAATATTGGATAACAAGGGAATACATTTTCGGAGGTCATTTTGAGTAAAGTGACTGGTCAAATGAAAGCTTAAAATCATGTTCTAAGTACAACTACATCTAAGATTTCACCTTGAGTCACACTAAGGTCAAGTTCTAGACAAGAAGAGATGCATGAGACTCATTCAAAAATCCTTACCACACCAGGCATCACACCCAAAGAGTCCACAAAAGTCATCATTGTCACAAGATTTAGATTCCATACATGAGAACATACAAATTCACATGCCAAATAGGGAATATATAATGCATGACAAGATACTTCTACACATTTCTTTTCAAATGTCCATTTTCATATTTTTCATTCCACATAAAAAAAATTCTGGTGGTACCTCTCAAAAACAATTCCACAAAAGACTCAAAGAAAGACATGACATTTTTCCTTAAGAGAGTCACCTCACAATCTATCATTGAGAAATGTCAACTAAGTTCGACAATCAAAAAGAAAACTAAAAGAAATGGCTCCTTGGGAAACAACCAGGGTATGAAGATAACCGTTGGAGTTTGAATACGATCTACTATTTACAAAGGCAACAACGAAAATTGGATCACAATGCAACATTTGGCAATTAAAGCAAGGACCCATTCAATAGCACTAACATAAAAAACAATTCACTTCATTTTAATCCTGGAAAAGGCTTTCAGACCATAAACTAACAAACCCGACAAGGGAACAACTTCTTTTATAAAACAACCTCGACAAGGGCACAAATTCATCAAAAAGAAATTCATCACAGACCACCACACTCAACCTTCCCCTAACTAAAAAATTTACATTATCCCCAATGTATGCATGACAATTGAAAAAGGGGGAAGGGACTTCCTGTTGTGGTCACATTTCATCAACTTCATCATCATTATCTCCATCATGGCCAACCTCATCCCCATCATCCTCCTCGTTACCTAAGCCCTTAAACAAATCGTTGATAGGGCCTCGAGTTGTGGAAGGGGTAGCCATAACTGTATCAAGAGAACTCATGTGGGGTGCTGTCATAGGTATCCAACTCTTCCATTCCTGAACCTCAGCTTAGAGAGAGTTCACGGCTCCTTTAACCAAATCCACATGAGCACACATCTTACCCATGTTGTCCCTGATTGACTTCAACTCCATTTTGACTGTTTTCGTAACAAGTTCCGGGAGGCTCTTAGCTAGCCATTGGAGTTGGCTCTCATTTAAGTGGGTCATTTTTGGAAGATTTTGAAGAGAACTGAGATGTGAGGAGGTGGAAAGAGGTGAGGAGCCTCAAATAGATGCACCTCTAGAAGCTTGCCCTGATGACTCATGATGTGGCATGTTGATATCGAGAGTATAAGCATCCCTTTTATTGGAAACAGAGGTCACACTGGAGGTAGAGGTAGGGGTCCCATTCGAGAAAAGGGGTACTCCCGCTCTCAAGCATAGTTGCGATATCAGCACCTCGTATGGCATTGAAGTGCCGGCTTGCTTGACCTTTATTTGTATTTCATTGGCCGCTATCTCCCCAATGTTAACTGGGACCCCTATCATTATGCAATAAATACAGATGATGGAATCCAAATTCACCCGCTGTTCATTCTTAGAGGGCATGATTCTACCACAAATAAAGTCAAACCAAAACTTGGCCTCAAAGCGTAGGTCATGGCGAGATATCTCACCACCCATAGATTCCTAGAGTGGTGTCTTGTGGTATGACTACAGCTATAAAACTAAATTGGGCCTCTTTGTTAGCGCGGTATATGAAATATTCCGTACCCTCATTAATTTCATCCTCTAAAAATAGAGAGTTTATAGCTTCTGGGGTGATGTCGACCTCAATGCCCCTTACTAACACTAAGGGTAGGGATGGAAATTCCTCAACTTTTACCCTGTGTTTCATACTCTCCTACCTGGCCTGATAAGAAGTGTAGAATTCTGGGACTAGGCTCCTATAAAAATTTGGAAGAGGGTTGGCGAAGACATGCCACTGGCGATTGGTGAATTAGGCAGTGATTTTAGGGAAGTCACCCCTCAGCCCCATTAAATCATAGTGTTTCTCCATAGTAATGGAGCGACCCACACAAATAGAATAGTGCCCCTTCATGTGGGCCACAAAAAATATTAACGCCTCTCTGGTATTAGTGGGGGCTGAGGTGGATTTGTCTTTGCCTTTGCCCTTTGTCTTTGAAGTGGCAATGGCCTTTACTTTGCTGGGTCCCTAGATGAAGACATTTACTGCGAACACAATGTTAGTTCCATAAAAATCATTTCTTTTTGTATTTTTCTAATGATAAAATAAGGAAACAACAACTACTCTAAATATTTGATGAAAAGAAGGAGAAGAAATCGTTATGAATAATTTGGCAGCACTGGGAAACTTCGGCGAACCGCAGGAAGTGATCCGCGGACCGACGGAAATAGGTGAAACACTGCGTCAATAACTTTCCACCGGCGACTCATCAGTGAACTGCCGGTTGTAATTCAAGATGAGCTGATGCAATGTGGGGTCAAGGTAGTGGCCTGAAGCCTAGTTTTTCTTGAACTGGCATTTCAACTACATTTCGCTGGACCTGACCGGTGAATAGCCGAGGGTCGTCAACCCCATTTCTTCAAAATGCACTCCAACATCAGACTCTTAAAAATACTTATTCACATCATAGATAAGCATTGTCTATGCAAATAAAAAGGAGAAGAACGACGATTTACCCTTAAGAACGTAGTCACCCGATCTATATCGGGAAAATCAGGTCTTTATATCCCATGGGGTTACTCAGACTTCACCCCAAATTCAAATACACTAGCAATAATCTACCCACACACATTTAAGCATCAAACCCCCACTTCCCACTAAATTCACAGCATATCAGTCAACAACATTCGTCATGTATATTCACAATAATTGAGATTTTTAAGGAAAGAGGCAGTAAAAAGAAGGGAGAACATGCTATAATAATGTTCATATGCACCAAGAATACAACTTATGACAATATCAGAGTGTTAGGAGTACTTTACCAAATCACAAGGATGAGAATATATGAGAAATGTTGAAGCATGAACTTGCTCAATCATGGTGGAAATTGGAACTTGCTAGTAGGGAGTGACACTGTAGTGAGAGTTAGGTAAAGGAAATGGGTTATAGGGGTTTTTATAGGTGAAGGGAGATGAATGATATTAATTGAGGAAAAGGTGGGGGTTTAATGGTGTTATTTAAACACAAAGGGAGTGGGAAAAGGGAGTGTTGGAATATGGAAAGGTTAGTGGGAAGGTGGAGTGTTGGGAAGATGAAAAGGTGTATAAGGAAGTGTTGAAAAGTGGAAAAAGGGAATTTGGGGAGAATAAAAAGGGAATTTATTAGGTGTGAGCAGCATAAAAAGGAATTTGGGTTGGGTCATTTAATGGGTCGGTCAAGACTTTAAAATAAAGCACGTACATGTAGTGGTGTTTCGTAGGTGGTCGCCGCTTAGAAGAAATGGTTCGCCGCCTTAACATTACTAACTTGAATTTGTGTCCAGTTCTATGCATAGTGTAAAGAGGTTGACCGTCGGTTCACAGATTAGATTCTGCATTCTATCGGTGGACCGCCGGTTGCACCCCACTTCTCAAGTAGTCTAACCTGAGCTAGCGGTCGTTAGGCGGTTCGTGAACTGGAGCCGGTGTTCAGTGACTTGTCGGTCTGGCCATTTTTTGCCCTGGTTTCTGCCTCCATTAGTCAAGGGAGCAGCGGTTAGCACATCTGTATCGGTGGTTCGCTAGTATAGCACGGTGCTTGCCCTGTTTTATACTCGTCATCCTTGTTTTACACCTACTTAGTCCTACAAAAAAACAATGACATTAAAACGCTCAAAAGAAAACACTTGGTTTGCCAAGGAGCGCCTTAGTTAACATTGCGGCATGACGTATCTCTCACTTAGATTCAATTCTTCGGAGGATTATCCTCTCACTCATCCATCTCCAAATCAACTCCTCCATTTTCTCTCTCATCATTCAACACTCCAATCACCTTGAATTCACCAGGAGGTTCTATGGATTAGCATACCTTCAAAGTGACCTCTTCACCTCCCACACGAAGCTTGAGCTCACCTAGCTTCACATCTACCAAAGCTCTGCCTATGGCAAGCAATGGTATCCCTAGGATGATTAGGACTTCCACATCTATCTCAAAATCGAGAACCACAAAGTCAGCTGGGAGAATAAACTTAGATACCCTCACCAATACATCCTCTAAAACACCCACCAGTTTCTTGATAGAGTGATGAGCCATTAACAATCTCATTGAAGTAGTTTTTGTGTTGCCAAGCCCCAACTTTTTGAAGATTATGAGAGGCATAAAATTTATGCTCACTCCAATATCACAAAGGGATTTCTTGAACACATATCACCCAATAGTGCAAGGGATGGTGAAGGCTCCAGGATCCTCCCTTTTCGGGGCAAGGTTACTCATCATCATAGCACTACACGGATTTGTTGTCTTTCTGGTGCTCACATCTACAACCTTCTTCTTCTCATCATCTCTTTCATGAACTTTCCATGTCCTGGCATTTTAAGTAAGCATCCACCAATGGTATGTTTATGGACAATTTGCTGAACATGTCGATAAAATTGCTGAATTGATCATCCTTTTTATTCTTCGCTAACCGCTATGGATAAGGAGGTGGAACTCTTGGGTCTTTATCTTTTTCACTTGAGGCCTTCATGGCCGCATCTCCTTTCTCATCTAGTGAGGTGATCTCATCAACATCTCAACAAACAATTGGTGCTTGTGGTACCTCATCTAATTCTTTCACCTCACTTTCCTTAGGGTCCCCAACATCTTTGGGCTTACCACCTGCATCACCAAGCATCTTACTACTCCTAGTGACAATATCCATGCAACGACTATCCTTTTTGGGATTTGGCATTGTATCTCTAGGGAGTGTTCCCTTCATCCGGGGGTTATTTGAGAAGATAAATGTTTCATTTGGGCCTCTAAATTCTTGATAGAGGCCGAATGTGAACTTAAAGTTTGGGCAAGGTTGGAAACCTCCCTTTTAAGTTCTTTGACCCCGCTATCCATTGATTCAACTTTCTTGAGAACCCTTGCCAGCATTTCTTCAATTTTTAAGTTCCTTACATCACTCACACCTGGTTGGGATTGGGCATTCTCAACTTTAGGAGGAGGAACATACTCATTCACACTTCTATGATAGTGACGATCCTCACGATTTTTCTCTCTATTGCCCCATCTCTCATTTTGATCAGGCCACCCTTGCATGTCACGGTTCCTCCAACCTTGGTTCTCTTTCATTGGGTGCCAAGGGCCTTGATTAGTCCCTTGGTACTCGAGTCGAGAATCCCCCATTTGATTTGCAATGTATTGACACTCTTCCTTGTACTTTGATGTTGAAGATTCTCCTTTAAAATGCATTAGACATTTCACTCCCAAAGCATTCACAACTTTAGGCCCGGCTCCTATCACAGACTTAGTCATTAATCCAGTTGAGTCATCATGTTAGCAAGATTTTCGTCTTGCTCTTCATATATTTTTCTCATTTTAGCTGTTAACAAACTATAACCAACATCATGTGAAGATACATTCATCTCCCTTGTATGCCGCCTGTTCATCTTCGTCTTCCTATCTAAGAGGGCTTTAGCTAGAACACACGTCTAGTCCATGAATGATCCTTCAACTAGATTATTGGCAACTGATTTATTGATGGAGTCTAGGGCTCGATAAAATCTTTGAAGAAGCACTCCCTCGGGTACACCATGATTAGGACAAAGACACACTTTCTTCTTAAATCTCAACCATGGTTCATGCAAAGGCTCACCCCGCTCTTGCCTAAAGTTTGTAATATCATTCCTCAACTGCAATATCTTTGAGGGAGGAAAAAACAAATCCAAAAATGTTTCTGTCAACTCTTGCCACGAGGTGATGCATAGCAGAGGTAACTCCTCCAACCACATAGTTGCTTTTCCCATTATGAAATCTGGAAAGAGCCTCAACTTGATAGACCCTTGGCTTATATTCGTTATGTTGAAAGGTTGGCATATCTCTAGGAATTTCCTCAAATGGTGATTTGCATCCTCACTCAGTTTACCCCCGATGAGCACTTTCATTTTCAACAGGTGTAACATTGTACTAGTGACATGAAACACTACATTCCCTACTGTAGCTTCTAGTTGAATGGCACCTGTGATCTCAGGTGACACGAGATTATCCTTTTCGTGTTCTATATTTGCTTCCACCGAACTATCTCCTTCTTGCAAATGTTCTCTCATATGAATTTATCCTAGATAACTAAAAGCAAAAACAAATGCTAAACTCATTAAGATGTTTGATTAATTCAAATTAACAAACAACTTAAGGATATCAAGTGTTAGTCCCCAGCAATGGGGCCATTTTTTATAACACTCAAACTACACTCCTCATTTAGAGAGCATGTAAGCGATTGTCGTATCAAAACAGATAATCTGACGAGTGTCGGGGTCAAATCCCATAAGGACTAGAGAATTATTTGCAAGAGAGTCATTTAGTGTATTGAATTGATTCACATCCAAACAATAAAAACGTAAAAGTAAATTTTGGGGGAAGTGAAGGAAAAAATATTGTGGATTCTAAAATCAGCTAATCAAGAGAGAAAGATAACCAAAATTGAGAAAGAATAATGAGCGAAGGCTAGAGGTGTGGTGTAGATAGGTTATCAATCAAATCAAGATTACTAGACAGTCAAATTATTACTAATATGTGCAAATAACCTTCAAAAAGGATGGATCCCCATGTTTCTCAACCACTTGTGGTCTTTATCATCTAGTCCTCTTGAATCTCAAGGCACAATTCAACTATTCCAAAATGGCTGGGATTAGGGGCTGAGCTATTTCTAGAAATCAACCTCTTAAGGGATTATGATCATGGGTTTTGGCTATTTCTAGCCCAACCCCACATAATCAATCCCAATCCACTATTAAATTATGTCCCATTACTTAAATTCTTCTTTTTCAAGCTAAAGTCAAGTAAGAAAACAATACTCATATTTGCAACTATGAGCAATCAATTATTATTTGAGGAGAATTCAATAGATTTACATTAATTAAGTAATAACAAGAAAAATCTAGTAATACCCAATAAAATTAAACACCCATAATCACAAACCTCTAGCTGTCGATTTAGCTACTCATAATTGAGAAATACAAGATCATATTCATTAATAAGCTCAATAATATCATCATCATGAGTAAGCAAAATCAAACTCACATTATTTCTACAATAATAGTTATACCTTTATAAAGAAGAAGATGAGGATAAAAAGAAATATTAAAATATTTCTTTCTCTCCAATGGAGTTCTCCTCCCTCAAAAAGTAAGGGCTTATTCAATGATACGTTCATAGTACTTTCTTCTAGAATATATAAAAAATAGGGGAAACATTCTCTTCTATTTCAGGCTTCGATGATTTTTCCCTGTTCAGGCGTCACCTCACTTGCGATAAAGCCGGCAGTTCACAAGTTTATATCCACGAGACGCCAGTCATTTTCTTCTGTGATCTAGTTAATTTTTAGGGCCTTCCGGTTGTGCCTTCAGCATTTCACCAGTTTCCATCTGCGAGCTACCGATTAATTTCATCATTGGTCCAGCGATGTCTATAACCTGTCAGTGATGGAACCGGCAAATCGCGGTTGCTTTTCGTGAGCCACCGGTTGCAGTCTCTCATCAAGCCAATGGAGGAGTGCAGTTGACCAGCGTTTCACTGGTATCCTCCGGTGGAGCGCCGCTTTTCACCTAAATTACAACCTTTTTACTCCAATTCATGCTCCTTCTATTCAAATCAGATACCTGCACATAAAAAGGCAAAAAGGGCATAAAATCTAACTAAAAGACTTGAAAACTAAACTAAAGCTCATGCTTAAGAGCCTAATGGGTTGATAAATTATCAACTAATCATGCTAACAAATGATTTGAGTTGATTTGAGTAGGAAACTAAGCAAAAATAGACTCAGAATGATGCAACAAATGAAGGTTTGAGGAGCTGACTTGTTTGGTGCTATGGATAGCACCCCACACCACGTCCCAAACTTCAAAGAACAAGAACTTCAGTCTGATGCTATGCGCCAGCCTTCAAACTTATAAAAAATTGCACTTCAAAAATTTGGCGAAATGGGTGGTACCCCGCGCCAGTGTTGTCCAGACTTAGAGAAATTTTATTAACACCTTGGCAAGATAGAGAGGGTGGCACGCGAAACCCTATCCGGAGATGAAATTGCTAGAAATTTTTCTAAGGTTTTGGTGAGATAGGACAGATGGTATCACGACCCGAGTTTAAACCCTAGCCGTAACACGGGACAAGGAACCCCGAAAGCCTACAAGTCAACCCATGGCAATATCATAGCATAACCAAAAATAATATAAACAACTAATAGCAACATAGCTGAGCGGAAGCTAACTGTGAGGAATCAAATTTAAAACATAAGGACATAATCTAACAAAACATGATACATAGACTGAATTTGATTACACATGTTTGCAAGCCTCTACTAAACTAATGAGTTACTGGGATAGGTCCCCTGCTAACTCCTGTGGTTTGAAAACTGAAATATAACAGAAATAAGAAACATTGTTCTCTTCCTTGAGAGATAAGGACTCGCCACAATATACTGAGATGGATGGGAGAGTTTGTCTACGCGAGGCTGAGTCTGGGTACTTAAATCTATATCATGAAATAATATAGCAGATAAAGTATGCGGTTAGTACGTGGAATATACTGAGCATGCGGGGAAACATAAACAAACTAAACATATAAGTACACAAGAAGGAGATAAACTGAGTACATCGATATATAATTGATGTAGAATGCAATGATCCTCTTCTGAGTCACATACACATATACACATGAACTTTTATTTGAAACTCATATTCTGAAGCATCATCAAACTCATGCATAAAGATCATACACTGAACTAGATGTCTGCTGATAACTAAGATTTGCATTATGCTATATGTTTTAGACTGAATTCTAAACTATACGAAATTGAGCCAAACTGGAAACATAAACTAAGGGAGTTATTCTCTGCTATGGAGAGTCCCAACTGAACTAGGGAAAACATTCTTAGCTATTGAGAGTCCCGATTGAGCTAAGGGAGACATTCTTTGCTATGGAGAGTCCCTAATTGAGCTAAGGGAGTCATTCTCTACTATGGAGAGTCCCTGATTGAGCTAAGGGAGTCATTCCCTGCTATGGAGAGTCTCTGACTGACTAAAGGAAACATGATCGACTATGGAGAGTCCCTGGCTGACTATAACATGAGGAATACTGATCTGAAATTATACATCCGCTCAATGCTATTATAGCGAATAAAAATCATGATCATTTATTGGTTTATCATACGACATTTATTTAGAAGGGTTTAAGGCTACTTTCTACTAACAACAAGCCTAAAAGTTTTAAGGATCATTCTCATGCTTTATCCTCATAATTCATATCATCATGGTACCAAATCATCATTTAATCCACACATTTTACATTTACGAGCATCTATAGACGCATATCATTCTTTACACCTCCCCAACATTCATGTTCCGAGTTCATAATGTAAGGCATATAACATAGAGTGATGTAGGATCCATAGGTCCCATTCACACTTTAGCATGTATACATTGATTCATATGTCCTAAATTTACTGAAAACCCCTTATGATTACCTCACACCTTAAACATGTACAATAAGTTCTTGGTAGTACCATACATTTATTTCATGGAATCCATTTTGAAATTTACACAGATTCATAGAGAAGATACAATAATTACACCGTTATCTTAGGTTTACCTCATACCCAAAACATTTTGATCGAAAACGTATTGAGAACACATATATACTTTCAATTGATCAATCTCATAAGTTCTAATCTCATCTCAACATATTTATCAAATCGTATATTCTACTTTTTAAGGGAATTCTTATTTATTCACGTATTTTAGGCATGGATACAAATTCTTGACATAATCAAGTGAACAATAATAAAATCCCAATCCAAGTTTTGAGCTATCTCATGAAGGAAATCCCATAATCATGCATTTTAAACTTTTAGCACATAATTCGAGATATTAAAATAATCCTAAAGGCATAATTAACTTTTAATCCTAATGGGTCTTAAAATTCATAGAAGACATAGAATAAATCATCCATCAATTGAAATCCTACGTCATGCTTTTCTAGAATAATGAAATTGAGATTTTAATAAAACATTTTGGGGCACAAGGATGGAAGGATATCCTTATTGAAAAACCCACTTTCCTGATTCAAGAAGAAACCCCCACTTGAACTTCCACCTTGAAACATTGAAGAACCCTTGTTGAACTCTTGAGTCTTGAGAGAGAGGAGGAAGAAGAGTTTGAGAGTGATTTTTAATAGAATGAGGGTTTAGGCTAGATATCCCCTTAAAATGTCCCATACCATACTCAAAATGATGTAGTTTAGAAGTTAGAAGTGTCTGATTATATGAAAATACCCCTAGAAAAATATAGGAAAATTCCCCCTGCCAATCCCCACGAGGCACTCCACGAGTCGTGGGGTAGGCCACTACTTGTGGGGGAAAAGTCGTGGAGTGCACTGACTTAATATCCTTTATCTTCTCTTCTTTCCCCACGGTTTACTTGACGAGTCATCAGGTGCACGACGACTCATCCCTCCTCCCGTGGTCACCACTTCCTCGAGACCTCACCATAAATTTCCAAAATTCACCCAACGACCGACCTAACAAGTCTTTGTCTACCTAACAACTTGTTGGGTCATCCGTGGTCACTGATCCAGGCTGCACCTCTTGAGTACTCCTCACGNCTGATCCAGGCTGCACCTCTTGAGTACTCCTCACGGGTCTGATTGCGACTCGTGGGGTCACCTAACGAGTCGTACCATAACTCATTCTGTGGTAAAATTTCCACTTTCTATCTGAATTTTTTCTTTAAGTCTAGAATCAGTTCTTAGAAACTTGCGGGGTGTTACAATACCTCCCCTTGGGAACATTCAACCTAGAATGTTTTCTAAACATAACAAAGGATAGCGATAGAACTGAAATCCAAAAATCGATCAATTACAGCTAAACCAATGAAGTATATGACTCTGACCGATCTTACATGTCTGAGTTGAACATTTAAATCATACATTCATGCCAGGGCACAAGAGGGACTAAAAGACACAAAGCTAATATGGAACTAGATAGAACACTAAGAAGGATTCTTTTCCCTCTTGATCTCGGGCAAAATAGCATTCCCGAGTGACGCTTTATAACTTAGTTTAGTCTTGTTTAACTAAGTAATTTTATACATTTTTATGTAATTTTATATAAATGTGAATATATGTGCTAACCAACATGATTAGTCCTTGTTTTGTAGGTTTCAATGATTTTGAGGATCTAATTTATAAGTTGGTGAAGGAAAGGAATGGAGTTGGAAGCAACGAGCTAGAGTCGGCAAGGAGTAGGCTAGGGCAAGGCTGGCCGCGCAAGGCAGCGTGCCACGCTGTGCGTGTGCCGCGCCCAGCGCCGTTCCATGCCTATGCCAGGCAAGAGAGCAGACGCGACAGGAAGGCAATGCACCAGAGCGCTAGCAACGTGCCACGACACGCCATCACCGCGCCAGAGGAGTGCCATCGCGTTGTCCAGGCAGCATGACACGCTGCCAACGCAGCAAGGTGCTGCCTAGGGTCAATTTTTGAGTGATTTCCAGAGAGCCTTCGCGTTACCTACATGTCATGGAGGCGGTGCTCCGCGATACACTCGGTGACACGGAGCCGTTCCACGACAGGCTAAATTATGCACGTTTTCCATTTACTATAATTAGGTCCCTTAGCTCCTAATTCCACTTGGTCATGATTTTATTCTGGAAAACTACCTAGGAGTGAAGGGAGAAGTGGGAGAACTCATCTAGGGTTTGGCAA
>JACEIK010005270.1:57831-91815 GCA_018107945.1 Datura stramonium
CTTCGACAGACAAGTGAACTCCAAGGCATACTCATGAACCGTCATATTTCCTTGATTTAGATTCACAAACTCGATCGCTTTCAGCTCTCTCATCTCACGATGGAAGAACCAATCTAGAAAAGTGGTACGAAACTCATCCCAATTGATAGGGCCTGCTCCAACTGCCCTAGTATCTTTCCATTATTTAAATCAAATGAGCGTGGACCCCTTCAACTGATACAAGGCCAAATCGGCGCACTCCTCCCCAGTCACCCCCATAATATGGGCGATCATAAAAATCTCCTCAATGAACTCATGTAGATCCTCGTCCATTTTGGATCCAAGGAACTCGGGAGGGTTCATCCTCAAGAAGTCTCTAACTCTCGCCGCCTCTACATTTCCTTCTGAGGGACATGCGCTACCGCCTGATGATTGACCTGGGCGATCAAGGCTTGGGGTAACATCTGAATAGCTGGCAAGAACTCCGCCTGGGCAACTGGCTCGGTTATATGCACCTAGTTGATTGGTAGGGCCTATTGATGCCTGTTTCCATTTCAACCCTCGTGGCCAATTCCATTTCCGTTTCTCCTTTTGTTAACTCTACGGGAGACATGATTCTACAAACGTGTATAAAACGAGTTAGAAAGATAGAGAGACATTTCATCACATGGATTAGATAATGAAAGAAGGGAACATTTCCTAAATTTCTCATAGCCTCTTCGTCATAAATGTGGTGCACTTCACACCCATGAAAAAGACTCTACTTAACGCAGCTTTCGGACACCCTAAGACACTTCAAAACCTAATGCTCTGTTACCAAGTTTGTTAGGACCCGAACATAGGCCCCGAGCGAGACATGGGACAAGACACCCTGAGAGGCTCCAAGTCGATCCATGGCATGAACGTACATCTAACTCAACATGGATAAGAAGAAGATCATCACAGATAACATAGTAGAAGTCTAAACAATCTTAACATCTGAATACATACATGAATCCAATGTCGAATACACATTATGTACGAAAAGCCTCTAAACTGATGAGTTGATGGGACAAAACCCCCAATTAACTCTCTATGGTTAGAAAACTTAAAATACGTCATACAACTGATAAGAAAGGCCATCGCAAGATGATGACTCACCAACTGAAACTGAGAATAGCTAACTCCAGAAGTGTGACTAGCGGTGGGACTGAGCTTGGATAGTGGAGCTTGTATTATGAAACAATACAACATAGAGTATGCGGTTAGTACGTGGAATGTACCGAGTATGCAAGGTAAGTAAAACTATTATGTAAGTAAAATGAACATGCATAATATAAAAATAATCAAGATAATAATCTGAGAGTAGGTCTTGCATGCTATTTTATGAAATCATGATCTGAACATAACTGAACATCATAACTGAATCGAATGACCCAAAGCTGAAATCTGATAATCATAAGTAAAACTGAACATTGGGTCAAACCTGCTGAAACATAATATCATGACTAATGTAAATTCATAACTTAAATTATGATGAAGAATGGAAGACTCTTCATATAACTGACATTACCATGATAGAGCTTACGTGGTCCCGATTATCACACTCAAGTGGGTAGAGCCGCCCAAAGCCTTGTCAGGGATAAGGGCGCTACCATGATATCAATATCAAGCTCAAGGCCCTTTGGGGGTAGGGGGAACCTCCGAAGGAGGTCCCAAATAATATGATCATACCTACGTTGGCGTGTACTTCTGAGGCATAGGATTGACTAACCATTAGCCTACTCGGTGGTAGACACTACTCCCAAAAAAATGCATATGCTCTCCATTGTTTTTAGAAAAAGGTGACCATCGTCTAATGACAAAGATGAATAATAACATACATGCCTAATATGAAATCATAAAATGAGGAGCCATGGCTCAAACCATACCACAAGCTGAAAATAATGTGTGTCTTGACTCCAAAATCATGTGGTAAGCTAATTCATAAAATAATTAAACATACATGATAATATGGGCTTGTCCAATACTATAACATGCTTGAAATCAACTTTATTCACTTTGAAAATATGAACATAAACATGGGAAATTCGAAATCATGCTTTCTTCATAAACATCACATCATCCATGAACATATCTCATAGATATCAACTTTCATGAACATTCATGGATGGACATCATAGTTTAGAAAACTTGAAAACATAATTTATAATTTAAAGCATTGTAAAATCATCCCATTAATCAAAATTCATCATTTCAAACATGCTTAGATCATACGAATAATTTAAACATAGGAATTCATGCATTGGATAAAAACCCCATGGAATCATCAATTAAATCATCATGAATTGACAGGGAAGTGGACATGGGTGTGGAAAATTGCATTCATTCATAGCCTTACATACCTGAGAGGATTTGATTCTACAACATCCTTGATTTCCCAATGAAGATTTGGGGAGGAACCTTGATGATCTAGGCTTGGTCACCTCTTTAGACCTCTAAACTTGCATGCATGAATGTGAATGAGCTTAGAATGAACTCACCCCTCTTAAAACTCACTATTAAGAGCTTAAAATGACGTAGTTTGGGCCTTAGGAATAGAGGAATTATGTAAAATCCCTTAATAAACTCGCAGGGAAAAACAGAGTGCCAGTCCCAATGAGGGACTATACGGGTCGTTACCTATGACCACGACTCGTGGTCACCAGTCATCATTAAAACTGCCCATCTTCCTCAAAAGGGTTCCCATGAGGTATTTAACAATCCGTTAACGGTGACCATGACTCGTGGTCACCTCCTAT
This sequence comes from Datura stramonium, assembly GCA_018107945.1. Taxonomy (NCBI): domain Eukaryota; kingdom Viridiplantae; phylum Streptophyta; class Magnoliopsida; order Solanales; family Solanaceae; genus Datura; species Datura stramonium. Next base: position 60,591 of record JACEIK010005270.1, read on the forward strand.
TGCCTTCACTGCCCAAAATGCTTGATCCCCAAATCTCACTTATCCACGAATGACTTAACAGGTCATGGTGCTGACCACGACTCATGGTCATTTCTGTAGTCACCCCAAAGTTAAGATTCCAAACCACGGCCAATCTTCACCCCACGAGTCACTCCACAACTCGTGGCCTACCCCACGGGTCATAGGATGACTTGTCCTGTGACCTGGTGCAGAAAATTCAGTTTTCTCCATTTCAACCCATGGGTCCGATCTTAGGGCTTCCGGGGTATAACACAAAGCCCTTGAACCAATTGTGAGAGGATAGAAGTTGTTGTTAAGGATAGGGATATACCCTTCAACCCTGTTTAGTTGAAATACAAGTAGGCATAGTCATCATTTTATTTTTCTTACTCGACCATAGGAATATATGCGTTAGGGTTCATAAAATAGTTCTTAGATGCTAGGGATAGTGGCAAGAAATTGGATAGTAACTTGGAACTAGCAACTATAGGNGTGGCAAGAAATTGGATAGTAACTTGGAACTAGCAACTATAGGAAGAATCATGCCAGTTTAATTATGTCTGGAAAACTCAACTTGAAATCAACAAAGTGCCATTGCCCTAGTCTTTCATCATTATTGAAATACAATCAATCTTGCATTCATTTTAGTTAATTTTATATTTTAAGTTTTAGTAGTTTAGTTTTTCTAACCAATCTTAATTTTACTTGTTTTGTGGATTAGTGAAATTAAAATGACAACCTTATAATGATTATATTGACAAGTCCCTTGGGTACGATATCTCGACTTCAAAATCCTACATTACTTGACGGCCACGTACACTTAGGCGACACCATAGACATAGACATGTGTGTTCAGCTTCGGATTTTGTCTTGTGATAATACTGTTGGATAAATGTTTGTTATTCAAATTTTTCCTATTTTATAATTGAGTTATCAACTTTGTTTATGATGATCTTTAATTATCATGTTCATGCCATGGGTTGACTTGGAGCCATTTATGGTTCTAGGTTTTGTGTCTCGATATGGGGTCTCAGCTCGGGTCATGATAAACTTGGTATTAGAGAATTAGGTTTTGAAATATCCTAAGGTGTCTAAAAGCCAAGTAAGGAAGAGTCTTTCTCATGGGTGTGAAGTGCGCCACACTTATGACGAAGAGGCTACGAAAAATTTTAGGGAACATCCCTTCTTTAATGATTCTATCTCATGTTATTAGTTCAATTCTCTCAATTCCTCTAACTCCAGCTTTATGCATTTAAAAATCATGCCTCTACGTCGGTTGAATGTAAAAAGGAATGGAAATAAGAAATGCCATGAAGATGGCGATAGAGATGGACACCAGCAGGCCTCACTAGCCACATTGGAACTCGTGCTTGAGTAGTTTCCCATGCTAAGTTCAGGGAAACCATTCAGATGTTGGCATAGGCATTGACCGCTCAGGTCAATCAGCAGGTAGTGGCTTATGTTCCCTAGAATGGGAAAACAACGGCCACAAAAGTTTGGGATTTCCTCAAGATGAATCCCCCTGAGTTCCTTCGATCAAGAGTCAAGGAGGACCCTCACAAGTTCATAGAGGAGATCCTGAAGATCACCCAGATTATTGGGGTGACGCAAGAGGAGTGTGCAGACTTAGCCTCCTATCAGTTGAAAGGAGTGGCTCATAGTGGAGTATGCTCTAGATTTCACCCGGTTGTCCAAGTATACATCGGAGATGGTGGACTATCAAAGGGCTCAGGTGAGCAGATTTATGAATGGAGTAGAAGATTATTTGGTCAAGCACTGTAGTATCGCTATTCTTTATCACGATATCGACTTCTCCCGATTGGTCTTGTATATCCAGCAGATGGAGGCGGTGTAGATGAAGGATCCCCATCTGTTTGCTAAATTCAGCTAGTGTGAGTTTTGGTTGGACTCAATAGTATTTTTGGGCCACGTGGTGTCAACCGAGGGTGTGCAGCTAGACTCTCAAATGATAGAAGCTATAATGAATTGCCCGACACCTGTTAATCCTTCAAATATCAGGAGTTTCTTCAGTTTAGCTGGCTACTATAGGAGGTTTGTTAAAGGATTTTCATCCATTGTAGCACCATTGTCTATGTTGACCCAAAATAAAGCTAAATTTCAGTTGTTGGATGCATCTGAGAAGAGTTTTCAGGAGTTAAAGACTCGACTCACTTCACCCCCAGTATTGACCCTACCCAAGGGCAGAGACGGATTTGTTGTATATTGTGATGCCTCTAAGGTTTGTCTTAGTTGCGTGTTGATGCAACATGGTAAGGTCATTGTGCATTCCTCTAGATAGCTTAAGACTCATGAGAATAACTACTTGATACATTACTTGAAATTGGAAGCTATAGTGTTCGCATTGAAGATTTGGTGGAACTACTTTTATGTGGTGCATATAGATGTGTTCGCAGATCATAAGATCCTTCAGTATGTGTTTACTTAGAAGGACCTGAATTTTTGACAGTGCAGGTGGTTAGCACTTCTCAAGGACTATGACATGAGTGTATTTTATCTTTTGGGCAAGGCCAATGTACTGGCGGATTCTCTTAGTGGGATATCCATGGAGAGTATTTCTCATGTTAGGATTGAAAGGAAAAGAGTTAGTAAAGGATGTCCATATATTTGCTCGTTTAGGAGTTCACCTTGTTGATTCAACGGATGGTGGTGTCATTGTTCAGAATGTTTCAGAATCCTCTTTGGTGACTAAGGTCAAGGCTAGACAAGGTGAGGATCCTATTTCTGTATAGTTGAAGGAAATGGTCCAAAATCAAAAGGTAGAGGTCTTCCCCAAAGGGGGAGATAGAGTACTTCGATATCAAGGTCATTTTTGTGTTCCAGGCTTTGATGATTTGCAGGAGCGGATGTTTCACGTGGATCAGGGTTCCAAATATTTTATACATCTATGTCCACCAATATGTACCGTGACCTACAAGAAGTTTATCGATGGAATGGCATGAAGGACATAACAGAGTTTGTGGCTAGGTGTCCGAACTGTAGACAAGTAAAAGTTGGGCATTAAAGACTTGGAGGTGAGCTATAAGACATCAGTATCCCAACTTCGAAGTGGTAATAGATCAATGTGGACTTCATTATAGGGTTATCTCGTGCACGTCGACCGTATGACTCTATTTGGGTGGTTGTAGACCGGTTGACTAAAGTAGCTCATTTCTTATCGGTTGACTAAATTGTACATTCAGTAATTTCTTTGATTTCATGGACTTCCCTTGTCCATCATAACAAATAGAGGTACTAAGTTCACCTCATAATTTTGGAAGTCGTTTCAGAAGGGACTTGGTACTCAGGTCAAGCTTAGGTTAGCTTTTCACTCCCAAGCTGATGGTCAGGCTGAGCACACAATTCAGACTCTCGAGGTTATGTTGAGAGCATGTGTGGTTGATTTTAAAGGTAGTTGGGATGATCATTTACTTCATATCAAGTTTTCTTAAAACAACAGTTACCATTCCATCATTTAGATGGCTCCGTATGAGGTTCTTTATGGGCGGAGGTGTAAATCACCTATTGGTTGATTTGAGGTAGGAAAAGCTACATTTATACGGCCATGTTTTGTTCATGAGGCTATTGACAAAATTTTGGTAATAATGGAAATGATGAAAATAGCTCAGAGTCGTCAAAAGTAATATGATGATGTTAGGCAGAGAGAGCTTAAGTTTGAAGTTGATAATCAGGTGTTCTTGAAGGTATCTCCCATTAGGGGCTAATGAGGTTTGGAAACAAAGGGAAGCTTAGTCCAAGATATATTGGTCCCTACCAAATTGTGATACGTGTTGGCAAAGTGGCCAATGAGTTAGAGCTACCAGTGAAGTTGGCTTCGGTACATTCGATCTTCAATATATCATTGTTAAAAAAGTGCATTGGTGATCTAACTTTGGTTGTTCCTATGAAGACCGTAGGTGTGAAGGATAACCTTAGCTATGAGGAGGTACCAGTTGAGATCGTTGATCATCAGGTTCGGAAGTTGAGAAACAAAGAAGTAGCTTCAGTAAAGGTTCTATTGATGAATCAGCTAGTTGAGGTAGTTATGTGGGAAGCCGAAGCAGAAATGATGTCTAAATACCTGCATATTTTCCCTTCTAACTCAGTCCGAGCATGAGGTATCAATTTCCTTCTTAGTATTCTATTTCGGTTAGATGTTTAGTTCATGTCTCTCCATCTCACTTATATTAGTGCATGTGTGTGTGATTCAAGAATTCAGTTTAGTCATGTATATCAGTCCGGAGTTAGTCACTCAATAAGTTTTCAGCTTCAAATATTTAGTATTTGGGATGGTTGTTCCTTTCCCCAGCTATTTAGAATGTTTGCCCACTTTTGAGGATGAATGTTCATAAGCGAGAGATAATGTAATACCCCTTAAAGCCCCTAAGATCAAACCAAGGGTTGAATCAGAGAAAGCAGGAAAACCTGCACCAGATCATAGAATGAATCTTCCAGTGACCCATGATGTGACCTAATGGTTTGTTGAGTGACCCGTTAGGAGGAGCCCTGCTTCGAAGTAGTTTTACCAGTGGCGATGGGTTGAGGAACATCTTATCATGAGAGTCAATGAGCCATTAGTGTGGCCATTAAGCATGCAGAGAAAGTTGTTGATCAGAAGATTTAACGGGTTAACTAACGAGTAGTCGTTTCACCCATGAGTCGTGGTGTCCCTCGTGAAGTATGCGAGGGAGGGTTTTGACAATGTTGGGGATTGATTGATGGATGAGTCATTGTGTACCTAATGACTCATCAAGTGACCCGTGGGGTGAGGAAGCTCACTAAATGAGGATTCATCTAGTGAAGGTTATGAGAGAGGACCATGAGTCGTTAGTAGACCCAACGACTCGTCATGTCCCTCATGGTAATTGGAAGTGTCACTTTTCCTATGAAATTAGTAAGGCTATTATTGTAATTCCTAAGCTAATATTCCCTAAACGACATTGTTTTAAGATCTATTAGGAGGGTTTTAAGAATGTTTTGCCAATTCTAACCAATTCCCTCCCATGCATGCAAGACTAAGACCTTCCATTGAAGATCAAGCTTAGAGATTCTACAAGTTATTCTCCAAATCTCTTAGGCTTTCAAGGAAGGGTGTAGATTCAGTTTACCTAGATATGTAGGGCCATGAATGAGAGTTTCCTTTCACTCTCATGCCCAAATTTCTCCTTAAGTTATTTAATTCAAGTGTTTTATCTTATGTGGTTTTAACTCAAGTTTATGATCCATGATTTCAAGTATGATGAGATATCTAGAATGATTAAATGTTTGCAAATTACCGATGTATGAATCTATGATTCTGAATTATGATGTCTATTTCAAGTATGCATGATTTTAAGATTAGGGAAAGTCCACACAATTTAAGTGTCTTTTCATGATTTTTGCCAAGGCTAATAAGATCAGCTTATGATATGTTTTTGAGTCAAGACTCCCCATGTTCAGATTTCAGACTATGCATGTAATTACAATATTAGCCTCATTGAGAAACATTGGTTTCAGCTTCATTGAAAAATCATTGAGAGCACTTTGCATGTTCTTGGGAGCAGTTTCTAGCACCAAGTAGGCTTGGTGTTCCAAGATTCCTCGGCCTCATAACTACGCGCCAATGTAGGTTTATATATTTATATTGGAACCTCCCTTGTGTGTTTTCTCCGCCCCCAAGGGTCGTTCAACTTGATATTGATATCATGGTAGCGTCATTAGACTTAGCAAGGCTTTGGATGGCTTTGCCCACTTAAATGTTATAGTTGGGATCAAGTAAGCTCTATCGTAATAGTGTCGGTTATATGAAGAGTATCCCATTGTTCCTCATGATTTCAGATATGCATGTTTATCAATTATGATATTATGTTTTTAGCAGGTTTGACCCAATGATTACATTATTAGTTTTACTTAAAAAGCTTAGTTTCAGCTTTGGGTCATTCGATTCAGTTATGAGATCCAGTTTATGTCTATTCATATTTTTAAATATAGGTGTGCAACCTTTGCTCTCAGAATAATATGATGTTATTATTTAAGATATGCATGATTTCAGTTTTACTTATTCAGCCTACTTTACTTACCTTGCATACTTAGTATATTCCAAATACTGACCACATACTCTATGTTGTATTATTTCATGATACAGGTTCAGACGTTTAGACTTTGTCTCGTCGTTAGCCTGTCATCCCAGTTTATACCATTGTTGTTGTTGGTGAGTCCTCATCCTTCAAGGACCTTCAGTTAGTTGAGCTATGTTGCTATTTAGTTTCAGACTTTTATTGAGGTAGTTCGGGTATTGTCCCATCAGCTCGTCAGTATGTTGGAGGCTTTCTAGACATAGACTTGTGTATTCTACTTTTGATTCTGCGTTGTGATATTTTAATTTGATAAATGTTTGTTATTTAGATTTTCGCTATTTAAGAATTCACTTATCAGCTTTGTTTATGATGATCTTTAATCATCATGTTCATGCCATGGGTTGACTATGTCATGACCCGAGTCTATACTCTAGACGAGACACGGTACTTGGAGTCACAAGTAACCCCAAGCCAACCCATGGTTTATCATAACACTGGTAATCTGAGTAAATATAGTGGAAGCATAAATAATAAAAACCATTTAAGAAAGCTAATTTAATAAAAAATCATACATCTGAAATCAAAACTGAATGTCTGAGTGTATGTTTGATAGCCATCTACAAATGATGAGTTGCTGGGACAAGCCCCCAGCAAAATCTAAAGTCTAAATGAAAGAAATAACTGAATAATAAAATATCATCCTCGAAAGATGAGGACTCACCAACTGCAACTGCTGATATCACCGGAAGGAAATCATCTAAAGATGTTGAGGCTGAGAACGTGCGCCTATATCATGATACAATATACTATAGAAGGTATGCATCAGTACTTGGAATTTACTGAGTAAGTGAGAGATAATATAAACATGAATAAATGAATAACTTAATTGAAATGACATGAAATGACCAACTAAAATACTGAACAACTGAAAATATAGTTGATATGGTCAACAATGACCCTGGCTGATGGTCATAAACATGCCCTAAATCTGAGATATTGATCTGACCTAATTGTACCGAACTGAACTGAATTGAGTAAATCTAAAACTGTATTGGGCTGAGCTAAACTGAAATTGTACTAACTAGTGGGAGAGTCTATAACCGAAATACAACCACGTGAGCTAAACGTGGAGTCCGATGGATACACCCTATCGGTACGACATAATATAACTTGGTAGGGTATAAAGGCATAAGCTAGGTGATCAAAAGTCTGGGGTCATAGGGCCCATAAAACATCCTACGATGGCATCGTAGTTCTGGGAACCTGGGAGCGCTGGAACCCCCGCCCATTCGGTGATAAGTTCTACTCCCACTGAATAATCCTAGGCTGACTACTAGCTGATAGCTCGAAACTGGAGTCGAAGACTAAGTTAGGGATACCTATATGGAAGTACCTAGAGCATGTTATCAGATCGGATTCTGTAACTGGTGTTCTAAGATTGGACAGAGTTGCTTACCTAGAAGTGTCGTAACTGTGTAAAGAACAAACTGAAACTGAAATTAGGGGTTCTAAGACTGGTCAGACCTTCTTATCTGGAAGTTTTGTAACCGTCTAACGAACCAACTAAAATCTGATAACTAATACGTGAGTCTAATAACTAATACTGGGAGGCACCACTAACACCTCATGGAAAGACTGTAGTCAAACTGAACAACTGACATTTCTAAATAATACTGAGTATACTAATATTCTGACTAAAACTGGACTAGCATGCATCTTACTGAGATTTCAACTTATTTTAAAAACAAAGGAATCCCAACATTTTTAGAATCAAGCAACATGAATAACTAGTAAAATATTCAAGACTCTAATATACTGAATTCGTAAGCTAGGGATAAATCACTTTATAAGAAGGTAGTTTCCACATGATTTCTTAGAATTTGGAAAATATAGCAGCTAATAACATGGATAATATTCCACCTGAAATTTATAGAATTCTATATGAAAACTTTCTAAATTTTGAAACCTCAGGGCTATAACTGATAGAAGATTAAGAAAGGGTTTTGGGGACACAAGGGAAGAACAATTCCCTTGTTGAATTTCCACATACCTGATGAAGAAATCCCGTAGAAAATAACTTGGGAATCTGACGAGGAAATCGATTGCTCTAACTCTTGCTCCTATTTTTTCTAATAGAATTTTTATGATCTGCTTTCTGAGGGAATAAAAAGAATGAAAAATATTGTCGATTACCCCTCTAAATTCCCTAAATATAACCCAAAATTACGTAGTTTAGGGATTAAAAGGGTGGGAAATTACTAGAATATCCCTGTGGAGAAATTTGGAAAAACTGCCGACAGGGACCAATAGGTCACACAATGAGTCATTGATTTGGACCACGACTCATTAGGATTTGCCATTGGTCCTGGGGCCTGGGTTCTTGGCTCACTGGAATAGGCAACGAGAGGTACCACTACTCGTTGGATGTAACAACGGGTAATTGGTACCTCCTGTAGCCACTTGATGGAAAACCTGGGAAGCGCAACAACGAGCAACACAATGACTCGTTGGTGGACCTAATGGGTCATTCTGTCGAGTCGTCATCTCCACTGGAACATGTCTAATAATTTTTGGTAATTGTCACCATGGGTGTACCCAAAGAGTCGTTGTTCTATACAACAGGTCGCTCTTTCAACTCATTGTAACTAAAGGAGATATCTAGGAATCCCCACTAACTACTCACACCATGAGTCATTGTATCACACGATGACTCATTCGTTGAGTCGTGTGTTCCAGAAATGGGAGTTCTGAGCTGGGGACCAACAATTGACAGGATGACTCATTGCTTCTCACAATGGGTCATTCCATGTCCCGTTAGTTCCTAAAGGACCAAGGCATGGCTGACCATGACTCAATCAATGGATCATTGGAGCTGACCATGACTCGTTGTCTCGGTCATTCTGAGGTAAAATTTCTTGTTTCTTCTGGATTTTTCTTGCAAGGTCTGAGTTTTGTCTAGGAATGTTTCGTGGTGTTACAATATCTGCCCCTTTGGATCATTCGTCTTAAATGAAGGCTCAAACTATTGAAAAACCTGGGAAAGAGCTGAAATTCCCAGACTGAGGTTATGAACTAGTTTCTGAAGGAGTAACTGACTCCGGACTAACTTACCCATACTAACAGAGTTGATGCAACTAGAGTGCACATTGAAAATCTAAATAGAGCTGATGAGTACAGAACTGAATAGAGTATTAAGTAGGAATTTAGTACCTGAAGCTGGAACTAAACTAGAAGGGAATAAATGAGGGTATTTGGCCATCATGTCTACTTCTGCCTCCCATGTGGCTCCCTCAACTAGCTTGTTCCCCCACAAGAATTTCACCTAAGCAACTTGGTCCTCAGCTTACGAGCCTGATGGTATAAGATCTCAAGTGGGACCTCTTCATAAGAGAAACTATCTTTCACTCCTACACTGTCTAGTTCCACAACCGTAGTCGGATCACTGATGCACTTCTTTAATAGTGACACATGGAAGACTGGGTGCACCGATGCTAACTCTGGAGGTAATTCTAACTCATATGCCACACTGCTAATCCACCTCAGAATCCTGTAGGGTCCCGCATATCTTGGACTGAGTTTCCCTTTTTTTCCAAATGTCATCACCCCCTTCATGTGTGAAATTTCCAAATAAACCTAATCATCAACCGCAAATTTTAGCTCTTTTCTCCTCACATCAACATGAGATTTCTATTGGCTTTGCGCTGTTTTCAACCTCTCGCTGATAAGTTGTACCTTCTGCATAGCTTCATGAACTGAGTCTGACCCTATAAAGGTAGCTTCACAAACCTCAAACCATCCTATAGGAGACCTACACCTCCTACCATACAATGCCTAAAATTGGGCCATGTGAATAGTAGAGTGGTAGATGTTGTATGCAAACTCGATGAAAGGCATGTGATCCTCCCAACTACCCTTGAAATCGATCACACAAGCTTTTAGTATATCTTCCAAGGTCTGAATAGTCCAGCCAGCTTGTCCATCTGTTTGAGGGTGGAAAGTTGTGTTGAGCTTGACCTGGCTACCGAGTCATTTCTGAAATTACTTCCAAGAATGCGAGGTGTACTAGGTACCTCTATCTGAAATAATGGACAAAGGCACCCCATGCAGTCTTACTAGCTCCCGGATATGTAGTCTAGCATAATCATCAGCTGAGTTTGTAGTTTTAACTAGGAGGAAATTTGCTGACTTGGTCACTTGGTCTAATATCACCTAGATTGAGTCATGTTGCTGACGGGTACGAGGTAGACCTGTAATAATGTCCATATTCACTTCATCCTATTTCCATGTGGATATGCTGATATCCTGAGTCATATCCCCCGGTCTCTGATGATCCTCCTTAACCTGCTGGTAGTTCGGGCACTTAGCCACAAATTCTACTATATCTCTTTTCATGTTGCTCCATTGGTAAATATCCCATATATCACGGTAAATCATAGTGGCACCTGGGTGAAGGAATATCTCAAAATGTGTGTTTCTGCCAGTATCTGTTGTCTTAAGTCACCTACATTCTGAGAACCCTTCATTTCTGAGAACTACTTCTTTTAGCTTAAACAATATGGGATCTTCATCCTGCCTTGACTTAACCTCAACAACTAACATGGAATCGGATCCACTTTGCACCACTACTCCACCCTCAGTTGAATCAACCAATTGCACTCCTAACTGAGCAAACCTATGAATATCCCTTGCCAGTTCTATTTTGCTCTCTTCAGCATGAGCCACGCTCCCCATAGACATCCTTCTTAGGACTTCAGCCACTATATTGGCCTTACCCAAGTACTATGGCACAATCTTGTCATAATCCTTCAATAGCTCCAACTACCTTCTCTGATGAAGATTCAAGAATTTCTGACTGAACACATATTGAAGGCTCTTGTGATCGGTGAAAACATCCACATGAGCCCCGTAAAGGTAATGCCTCCATATTTTCAATCCAAATTCCACTGCTGCCAACTCAAGGTCATGAGTCAGATAGTTCGTTTCATTAACCTTGAGCTTTCTGAAGGTGTAAGCTATCATCTTACTCCGCTGCATCAGAACGAAATCGAGTCCAACGCTAGAAGCGTCACAATATTCTATGAACCTATCTGTTCCTTTCGGTAACGTTAAAACTGGAGCAGTAGTGAGTCGAGTCTTCAACTCCTGGAAACTCTTCTCACACATATCTGACCACTGAAACTTCAACTTTTTTTGGGTCAACCTAGTTAGGGGAGATGCAATAGAGGAAAATCCTTCTACAAAACATCATTAATAACCGACTAGACCCAAGAAACTTCTAATTTCAGTTGGGGAAGTAGGTCTTGGACAATCTTTTGCCGCTGCTATCTTTTGAGGATCTACTTGAATACTCTCACTTGATTCCACGTGACCAAGGAAAGTTATAGACTTCAACCATAATTCACATTTGTTGAATTTAGCAAACAACTAGCAATCTCTAAGCGTCTGTAGCACTATCCTCAAATGGTTAACATGTTCTTCCTCGTTTCAGGAGTATACCAAGATGTCGTCAATGAACACAATAACAAACATGTCTAGATACTGCTTGAAAACTTTATTCATCAGGTCCATCAAAGCTGTCAGGGCATTAGTTAGTCCATAGGACATAACCACGAATTAATAGGGACCATACCGAGTTCTGAAGGCTGTTTTCGGCATGTCACATTCGATGACTCTTAGCTGGTGATACCACGACCTGAGATCTGCCTTGGAGAAATAACTTACTCTCTAAATATGATCGAACAAGTCATCAATCCTGGGTAGAGGATAACTATTCTTAACTATGACTTTTTTCAGCTGACAGTAATCGATATACATTCTAAGAGTACCGTCTTTCTTTCGCACGACTAATACTGGAGCACCCCATGGAAGATGCTGGGTCTGATGATACCTTTATCAAGAAGGTCTTTTAGCTGCTCCTTCCACTCCTTAAGCTCAGCTGGAGCAATTCTGTAAGGAGGGATGATGGTTGGCTGAGTATCTGGTAGAAGGTCTATGTCGAAGTCTATTTCCCACTCGGAAGGGACTCCGGGAAGATCTTTGGGAAATACGTCATGGAACTCACTGACAATTGGAACTGACTGAATAGTTGTCGTCTCGGAGCTGGAATTTTTTACCTGAACTAGATGATAAATGCACCCTTTCGTAATGAGCTTCCTTGCCTTAATGTAGGATATGAACTGAACCTTAGGCGCTGAACTACTACCCATTCATTCTAAAACTGACTCATTAGGGAACTAAAATCTAATGACTCTAGTTCTGCAATCAACTGAGGCATAACCGGAATGTAACCAGTCCATGCCAAGAATGAGATCAAAATTGACCATGTCTAGCCCTAATAAATTAGTTGGAATGACCTTATTCAAACTAATACTGGGAAATTTCTATACACTCGGCTGGCTCTAACGAGCTCACCGACAGTGGTAGAGACTGAGAATGGTTCAGAGAGGACTTCTGGACTAATTTGAAACTTGACAGCTACATAAGGAGTCATGAACGATAGTGTGGATCCTAGATGGGCATACATATCTAGATGGAAGAGACATAACATACCAATGACCACGTTAGGTGAGCTCTCCTGATCCTGATGAGAGGACAAAGCATAGAAATGATTTTGGCACTGACCGCCATTTATACCTGAAGTGTTTGCTGCTGAGCTGGACGGCTTGCTAGAGCTGCTGAAGAAGTAGAATGTGATCTCCCCCGTCCAGCTGACGGACATTCCCTGAGCCGGTGACCTAGTTTTCCACACCCAAAGCAACCCTCTCTACCCTCAAGATATTCCCCTGGATGGTTCTTGCCACACTTAGGGCAAGATGGATAAAGGTTGCTAACGCTGTGACTCTGGGACTATAAGCTAGATGCTCCACCCTTCCAATCCTTTCAGGACCTGCAAGTAGGGATGCTGGCTGAAGAGGGTACTAGAGCCCTCTGCTGCTGCTTCTTCTGCTTTGGGTGGATACTACCAGCAGAACTGTTGTGGCCATAATTTTATTGGCCAGTCCTAGCCCTCTTATTCTCCCGCTCCATGTTTTTCAGCTTTTCTGCCTCAATCTTCTGGGCATGAACGATGTGGCTGGAGAGGTCAATGTCTTTTATGAGCATCGCAGTCCTGCACTCCATAAGAACCAGGTTTGATACTCTATTAACAAACTTAAGTTTGAAAGCCCTTTGCTCAGCTACCATCTCCTAAGAATATCTTGACAACCGTGTGAACTCTAGTGCATATTCCTCCACCATCCTGTTGTCCTGCTTTAAATTCATGAACTCTGCAACCTTAGCTTCCCTTAACTCTCGAGGGAAGAATCTATCTAAAAATGTTGCTATGAACTCTTCCCACTCCACCGGTTTCGCTCCAGCTGCTCTCCCTTCTTTCCACTGATCGTACCAGATCTGGGCTACCCCTTTCAACAAGTAGGCAGCCAGATTAGCACTCTCAGTGGAACTAACACCCATGATCCTGGTGATCTTTCGTACCTCATCCATGAAATCCTATGGGTCCTTTCCCACCTTGGATCTATTAAAGGTTGAGGGGTTCATTTAGCTGAAGTCTAGAACACTGGCAGCTGTTGTGGACCAATTTGACTTTACTGGGACCACCTACTTGTTCACCTGACTTGTGATTGTTTGAGCTAACAACTGGATTTTCGCTCTAAACTCCGTTGAGGACACTTGGTCATCCTGAGGGGCTACTGGAGCTGGTGGGGCAGGTCGGTTAGTGTTGCCAGCCCTTCTTCCATTTTCGCGTCTTGGAGGAATAGTTTCTCTGAAAATGAAATAGAGCACGAGTTAAGAGAACGTTTTTAGAATTGAACTTCAACACACAATAAGGAGTATCAACAAAAGGGAGTTTTCCTAATAACGTCTTGTGGCCTCCCTGTCATAAGTGTGGCGCGCTTCACATCCATGAAAAGGACTCTACTTGACGCGGCTTTCAAACATCATTGGATACTCTAATCCTATTCCTCTGATAAAAAGTTTGTCACAACCCGAGTCTATAACCTGGACTATGGCCATAAACATGCCCTGAATCTAAGACTCCGATCTCATCTAACTGTACTGAACTGAACTGAATTGAGTAAATCTGAAATAGTACTAAACTGAGCTAAACTGAAATTGTACTGATTAGTGGGAGCGTCTATAACCAACATATAATCATGTGTCCTAAATGTGGAGTCTGATGTATACACCCTATTGGTAGGACCTAATATACCTTCATAGAGTATAAAGGCATGAGCTAGGTGATGACAAGTCTGGGCCCATAGGGCAAATAAAACAACCTACGATGGCAATGTAGTTCTGGGAACCTGGGTGTGCTAGAACCTCAGTCTGCTCGGTGCGAAGTCCTAGTCCCACTGGATAGTCCTTGGCTGATAACTAAGCTTATAGCTCGAAATGGGGCTCCACGACTAAGTCAGGGATACCTATCTGGATGTACCAGATCATTTTATCTGACCGAATTCCGTAACTGGTATTCCAAGACTTGCCAGAGCTGCTTACCTAGAAGCGTCATAACCATCCTAAAGAACAAACTGAAGCTAGTCAGAGCTACTTATCTAGAAGTGTCGTAATCATCTAAAGAACCAACTAAAATCTGATAACTAATAACTTGGAGGCACCACAAACACCACAAGGAAAGACTACAGTCAAATTGAACAACTGACATTTCTAAATAATACTGAGTATACTAATATTCTGACTGAAACTGGACTAGCATGCGTCTGACTGAGGTTTCAACTTATTTTAACAAGGGAATCCCAACATTTATAGAACCAAGCAACATTAATAACTAGCCAAATATGCAAGACTCTAATATATTGCATTGAAAAGCTAGGACTAAATCATCTTACAAGAAGCTCGTTTCCACATGATTTCTAAGAATTTGGAAAATATAGCAACTAATAACATGGATAATATTCCACCTGAAATTTTTAGAATTTTGTCTAAAAATTTTTGAAATTTCGAAACCTCAGGGCTATAACTGATACAAGATTAAGGAAGAGTTTTAGGGACACAAGGCAAGAAAATTCCCTTGTTGAATTCCCATATACCTGGTGAAGAAATCCTAGAGAAAATCCCATGAGAATATGAGGAGGAAATTTATAGCCCTAGCTCCTATCTGAGTTTTTCTGAGAGAATTTTAATGATCTGATTTCTAAGGGAAAGAGAGGAATGAAAAATATCCTCGATTACTCGTATAAATTACTTGAATATAACTCAAAATGATGTAGTTTAGGGAATAAAAGGGTGGAAAGTTACTAAGATATCCCTGGGGAGAAATCCGGAAAAACCACCAACAGGGTCCAACGGGTCACTCAGCGAGTCATTGGTTGAGACCACGAGTCATTGGGACAAGTCGTTGGTCCTGGGGCTTGGGTTCTTGGTTCACTGTAACTTGCAACGAGAGGTACCACGACTCGTTGGATTAACCAATGGGTCGTTGGTACCTCCTGTGGCCACTAGAAGAAAAATCTGGGAAGCCTAACAATGAGCAACACAACTACTCGTTGGTGGACTCAACGGGTCGTTGTGTCGAGTTGTCATCTCCAGTAGAACAAGTCTAAGGATTTTTGAGAATTTTCATCACAGGTGGACACAATGACTCACTGTGTGATACAACAGGTCGTTGTTTCCACTCATCCTCACTGAAGGAGATTTCTAGGAATCCCCACTAATGACTCACACCACGAGTCATTCTATCACACGACGACTCGTTCGTTGAGTTGTGGGTTCCTAAAATGGGAGTACTAAGCTGGGGACAATTGAGTGACATGACGACTCGTTGTTTCTCACAACGGGTCATTCCATGTCCCGTTTGTTCTCGAAGGACCAAGGTAGGGCTGACCACAACTAAGACAAGGGGTCGTTGGAGCTGACCATGACTCGTTGTCTCGGTCGTTAGGAGGCAACATTTTTGGTTTCTTCTGGATTTTTCTTGCAAGGTATCAGTTTGGTCTAGGAAAGTTTCTGGTCGTTACAGATTAGAATCCATTTATTGTTCTAGGTTTGGCATCTTGATCTGCGGTTTCAGCTTGGGTCGTGACAGTGTGATATCACTCATAACCATGAGCCCAGTAGCATAAGGGAGACATTCTCAGCTAGTGAGCATCCCTTAGGCTAGTGGCACGGGAGACACTATCTACTGGCAAGGACCCCTTATCCTATGGTGGCACATAGTTTTGAGACTTGGGTGGGTTGAACCCCGGCCCACTCGGTGCTTGATACTACTACCAAAACATGCATATTTCTCGTAGTCATAACCATGAAACATATATGGTTTTACATGGGCGAGTTGAAAACATGAAAATCATATTCATACTTGATATACGTGAACTAGCGACGAAAATAATGTCGCTGCTTCCGCCTGATACATAACATGAGATTGATGAATTTTATGCATACTTGAATAAATAGCCATATCTTGAAACCATAAATTCATAATCTTAAAATTCATAAAATCATACATAATTGAGTAAAATCATCATAAACTTGAAAAAATAGATTCATGAGAGATTCTTGTAGGAAACATGTAGCGTAATCATTAAACATGGATTGAATCATCAGAGACATAAACTCATAAGAGGATCATAGGGATTCATTCAATTTGGGTCTAACCCTAGAAATTGACAATTTGAAACCCGAAGAGTAAGGATCATGAAATTGAAATTAAAAAGGGCATTAGGGTGGAAGGGATCCCCCATTCATAAGGCTACATACCTGGGTTAGATAATTCTCTAACTTCTTGAAGACTCAAGAGAAATTGAGAAGGTGAAGATTAATAATGCTACATACCTGGGTTAGATAATTCCCCAACTTGTCTTGTAGACCAAAGAGAAATTGGGTCTAACCCTAGAAATTGCAAACTTGAAACTCGGAGAGTAGGGATCATGAAATTGAAACTAAAAATGGAATTAGGGTGGAGAGGATCCCAATTCATAATGCTACATACCTTGGTTAGATAATTCCCTAACTTTTCTTGAAGACCCAAGAGAAATTGAGAAGTTGAAGATGATGATCCCTAGCTTGCCTTGAGAGGGGAAATCCGATCTACTGTAATATGAAGAGAGTGAAGTTTTGGGCTAAGTTTAACCCTTTAATCTGATCTTAAGGAAGCATAATAGGATGTCACTTAGGAGTTAAAAGCATAAGGTTTTACCAAAATACTCCTGAACTAATGAAAATAAATCAGAATCTGGCAGAAGCAATGACAAAACAAATGGGTCGTTGGTCCATACAATGGCCCATTATATCCCTTCATGGGTTCTACCTATGCTGTGAACCTGCTCTGATGACTAGAAACAATGACCGGTACAATGAAACAACTGGCCACACAATCTACTCATTGATTCTGGGCAATTTTTGACATTTTTAGATGTTTTCTACCATTGAAAAACCAACAACTAGTTGGTTCTTGGTACGACTCATTTTGAGGGACATTTAATGGCCTCGTCTAATTTTTATTGCTAGTTTTGGCTGCAACTCTCAATTTTGATCTAAGGAACTTTTCAGGGTATTACATTATCTCCCCTTGGGAATATTCATCCTCAAATGTAGACTAACTAAGCTAAAAGTATAGGGAAAGAGCTACAATCCCAGAATTGAAACGCTATAAATTGAAAACTAACAGAGTGACTAACTCCATACTGAGATACATGAATGAATTGAATTCATGAGCCATACATACATGCTAAGACATGAAAGGAACTGAGAGACATGAACTTGACATGAAACAAAATAGAGTACTAAGGAGGAAACTGGTACCTCCTGCAGGAACTTAGCCGAAATGAAAAAGATGTGGGTATCTAGACATTATATCTTCTTCGGCTTCCATATAGATTCCTCAACTAGCTAATTTCTCCACAAATCATTAATTGAAGCTATCTCCTTATTCCTCAACTTGCGAACCTGATGATCAAGGACCTTAACTGGAACTTTCTCATGCTTAAGGTTATCTCTCACACTAATGCTCTCTACAAAAACAACTAGTGCTGGTCACCAATGCACTTCTTAAGAGAGGACACATGGAAACTGGATGCACCAAAGCTAACTCCGCTGGTATCTCCAACTCATAGGCCACTTTGCCAACTCGCCTCAAAATCCTATAAGAACCAACATATATGGGAATAAGCCTCCCTTTCATACCAAACCTCATAACTCCCTTCATGAGAGACACATTCAGAAACACTTAATCATCGACCTCAAACTCAATCTCTCTCATCCTGACATCAGCATATGATTTCTAAAGGCTCTGAGCTGTTTTCAGCCTTTCTATAACAAGTTGACTGAGTTTGGCCCTATCAAAGTAGCCTCACCGACCTAGAAATATCCAATCGGTGATCTATATCTCCATCCATAAAAAGCAACAAAAGGAGCCATCTAAATTCTATGATGATAATGTTATTATAGGCAAACTCGATGAGAGGCAAGTGATCATCCCAACTACTCTTATAATCAACACACATTCTCTCAACATGTTGTCAAGAGTTTGAATGGTCCACTTGGCCTGACCATCTTTTTGTGGGTGAAAAGTTGTACTAAGCCTCACCTAACTACCAAGGATCTTCTGAAACGACCTCCAAAACTAAGGGTGAACTGAGTACCCCTATCTGAGATGATAGAAAATGGAACTCCATGAAACCAAAATAACTCCCAAATGTAAAGTCTAACATAGTCCTCGGCTAAATTTGTAGTTTTGACCAGTAAGATATATGTTAATTTGGTCAACCTCTTTAAAACCACCCATATAGAGTCATCTTGTCGGGGCATGCGAGGCAACATGATGTCGCCCAAATTACATCTTGTGAATGAGATATAAAGTGGTAGATGTCAAATATAGAACCGAACTAGGGTTGGGATCGAATTCCACAAGGAATACGACAAGAGCTTTAGTTAATGTGTTTACTTAATACTATCGGCTTACCACGAATGCGAACTCTTGCAGCAATAGAACCCATCTAATAAACCACGGCTTTGCATCCTTCTTTGCCATCAAATATCTCAGAGTTTCATGGTCTGTGTGGACTATCACCTTGGTTCCAAGCAAGTGCGCCCGAAACTTCTCGAATGCAAATAATACAGCCAACAACTCCTGTTCTGTCACAGTGTAATTTTTCTGAGTTGCATTAAGAGCCTTGCTAGAATAATAAAGCGGGCGGAAAATCTTTTCATGCCTATGACATAACACAGCTCCCAGGGCCACTCCGCTAGCATTACACATAACCTCGAATTGTAAAGACTAGTCAGGTACAACTATAATTGGGGTAGTGGCCAATCTCTCTTTTAGGCATTCAAATGCGTTTAGACATGCCTCATCAAAAACAAACTTCACCTCTTTCTCAAGCAGTTTACACAAAGGATGTGAAATCTTTGAGAAGTCCTTGATGAATCTCCTATAAAACCCTGCATGACCTAAAAAGCTTCGAACACCTTTCATAGAAATTGGAGGTGGTAGACTAGAAATTACTTCGATCTTGGACCTATCCACGTTAATACCCTTGCCTGAAATCTTGTGGCCGAGCACTATACCTTTTTTAACCATGAAATGGCACTTTTCCTAGTTCAGCACCAAGTTGGTCTCTTCACATCGCTGTAGCAGCTTGCTCAAATGAGCCACACAATCATCGAATGAGTCACCCACCACCGAAAAGTCATCCATAAAGACTACAAGGGTGCCCTCCACCATGTCAGAAAATAAGGACATCTTGCAACGCTGAAAAGTGGCGGGTGCATTACATAACCCGAGTAACATCCTCTTGAAAGGAAATGTTCCTTATGGATACGTGAAAGTGGTTTTCTCTTGGTCTTCGAGGGCTATAGATATCTTATTGTACCCCGAATAACCATCAAGAAAATAGTACCATCCTCTGCCTACAAATTGGTCTAGCATCTGATCTATGAATGGCATAGGAAAATGATATTTCTTTGTCCAGTGGTACAACTTCCTATAGTCCATGCATACTCTCCAATCGGTTACTTTCCTGAGTGGAATGAGCTCATTGTTAGAATTTGGGACCACCATGATTCCTCCCTTCTTTGGTATGCACTAAACTGGGCTTACCCATTTGCTATCGCAATAGGGTAAACCACACCTGCATCTAACCACTTGATGATTTCCTTCTTGACCACCTTTTGCATAGGTAGATTCAACCTATGCTGATGCTCAATGCTCCAAATAAAATCTGGCTCTATCTGGATCTTATGTGAGCAAATACCGGATGGGATTCCAATTATATCTACAATGGTCAACCCAATGGCTTTTTTATATCTCTTCAGAAAGGAGACCAAAGCCTTCACTTTCCATTCCTCCAAGTCAGCTGCAACTATGACCAGTAAAGTGTTTCTGGTCCCTATAAATACATACCGCTAGTGACATGGGAGTGCTTTGAGCTCCAATACTGGAGGCTCCTCAATTGATGGCTTGGCCGGTGGGGTCACCCGATTATTCAGATAAAGATCAATCTTCTTTGGATCATAGGTGTATGACCCCATACCAGCAAGTGCATTAACTATCTCCTTACCCCCCATGGATCTCCACACAACCAACATTCATCAAAACTATTGCTAAGTCCATAAGAGTCACTAACTCCTCTATGGGCATAATTGGAAACTCAGGTTCCAAAACATCAATTACTGAGACCACCCTCATATCATTTGGATGCTTCATGGACTGGCATACATTGAATGTCACCTCCTTATTATTTAACCGGACTAAAGATGTCCGGTTTCGGTATATACAAGAGCACGTCCGGCGAGCAAGGAATGGTCTCCCCAAGATATGGGGACCTCGAGATCAACCTCACAGTCTGGTATGACAAAATCAACTGAAAATATAAAGGACTCTACCTTCACTAGAGCATCATAGAGAATTCCCACTGGATTTTTCACCGTGCGATCTGCCATAAAAGGCCGCATTGTAGTTGGTTTGGTGGTTCCCATGCCCAACTGTCTGAATATTGCTAACAACATCAAGTTAATACTAGCACCCAGATCACATTGTGCCTTGGAAAAATTAAAGGCTCCAATAATGTATGGTAAGGTGAAAGATTCAGGGTCATTGTTTTTCTGAACAAGAGAACGAGATGCTATTGCACTACAGTGGTGCAAATTATCTGTTGGTTCGAAGCTCATGGTCATCTTTCTAGTGACAAGGTCCTTCATGAATTTAGCATTGTTGTGAATCTGCTCAAGTTCCTCGACTAATGGGATGTTAACAGATAATTTTTTCAACATGGAAATCAATTTTTGATACTTCCCATCTTTGACCTTTTTCTTCAACCTCTGTGGAAAAGGGGAAGGAGGTCTAGGAACAGGTGTGATATTTTGCGGTACCTTCTTCTCCTTCTCTTTTCCAGATCCACGCTCCTTTGCATTACTAGGAGTGGTCTTCTCTACTGAGTCATCAACCAAAGTCTTATCCTCGGAATCTGCCATCCTATCATCATCAATCACTAAGGGCTCTAATATCTCATCAATCACAACCGACCTGGAGGATCAAATGTCGCCTTCCCACTCCAGCAGTGATCGTCATGCAGTGACTGTCATTTTTGAGATTTTGAAATGTATTAATGGGAAGCATGCCCTTCTGCCTCTGGTTCATAGCAACAAACATCTTACTAAGCTGTTGCTCAATCTTCTTAATGTCCACAACATGTGATTCTATCTTTTGGTTCATACAAGAAATATCAGCGCTGAGCTCCTTGAAATAACCATCTGTTGCCTCCATCTGCTTAACTACCTTAGAAAACATGTCTTCCACCCTTGAACCACTAGACTCTGGCTCACGGTTCCTCAGAGGAACATATAGACTGCTTTTGTCATTCTTGTACTCCTCACGCTTTTTCTAGTCTCCATTATCTCTATATTAACCTTTGTTGTAATTTTTATCTCTGTAGTAGTTCTGACCTTAGTTCCCCTGAACTTAACACAAAGAGTCATTCTTAGACCCTTGGGTGTTATTTCGAAAACCCGACCCTTGATTATTCAGATAATTTGCTTCCTTCTCAAATTTTGATTTGCCACCATTATTTCCCAAGGCCTTGCCCTGAGAACCCACAACATTCACCTTTTCAGCCCTGGCTCCAATCAAATGCTTAGCAAGCATCCCCATTGTGGTCTTTTCTCAGCAATCTCATGATCTCACTTTTCATCCTTCCTTCTCTGTTCCGCAGACATACCTACCGCATAAGTACTAGCCAGAGCCTCCGACTCTCTTGTGTGCTATGCGAGGTTGGTTTTAGTGATTCTGTCAATTACCTCAAAAGCTTCAGTATAAGTGTGTCTCGTGAATTTTTCACCAGAAACGGTATCAGCCACCGCCTTGGTGTTAGAATTTAGAGACCTATAGAAGATCTCCAACAATATATCATTTGGGATCTTGTGGTTGGGTACCTTTTCTAGATTCTTGTTGAACCTTAACCATGTCTCGTGAAGTGCCTCAGAATTTAATTTCCTGAAGTTGTATATCTCATCTTTCAGCTGCAAAGGTCTGGAAGGTGGGAAGAGCCATTCAAGAAAGCTCTTTTCAGCCCTCTCCATGTAGTGATAGAATCGTTGGGCAGTTCCGCCAAGCAGAGCGTTGCATCACTCCCTAATGAGAAGGGAAATAACCTTATCCATATCACATCCTTACTTACTCTCGATTGTTTGTATTCTTTGCAGATACACACGAAATTAGTCAAGTGAGTAGGTGCATCATTAGTCTGCGAATATCCCCTTCATGTTGAGCAATTGGATCATGGCATTGGTAGTGTCAAACTTTGCCCCAGCAGGCTAGGGGGGACAATAGCTCTAGTGGCCCCAGCTTCGTCAATATCAGCATGATGGTCATCATCGAAATACTGGTGCCTCTGCTGATCTCGACCTCTATTCCTTCTAGCTCGCTCAGCTTCAACATCTAGGAATTGCTCTTTAGCAACCCTTGCTAACTCTCGATCTCTTGACCGAGCTTGTTCTTAAGCTAACATCCTGGCTATAGCCTATTCCACTATCTCTTGATCATGTACGTTGGCCATTCTCCTCAAATTTTGCAGTGTTTGTTCAAGTTCTTCATCAATTGGAACCAGGGATTTTCCCTGGCTCCTAGTACTAGGCATGCACGAACCTAAAACTTGTTAAGAACAAAAACAACAAAAGAAAAATAAAAAGGAAATAAGTACCAATAGTGAAGAAAACACAATTAACAAAAGCCTAAGCCATCTTCCCCGAAAACGGTGCCAAAATTTGATGTCGCCCAAATTACACCTCGTGAATGAGATATAAAGCTATCGATGTAAAATATAGAACCCAACTAGGGTTGTGGTCGAATCCTACCAGGAATATGATGAGAACTTGAGTTAATGCGTTTAGCTAATACTATCAGCTTACTTATTTCCTATGGAGGGAAGGTTTGAAACACAAAATAATAAACAAGAGTAAAGACTAGCAGATGCTTAATTCAATTTCGGTTGTATTCAATCAACAAGTTGAATAGGATTATGTTCCCCGTGACTTTATAACCAAAAGGCTTTTACACTAGTGATTTATTCCGGTGTTTAGCATGGAATATTGGTAAGTCAAATTCACCTGAATGGTTGGTCCCCCATATAGATGATTATCAACATGCAACTTGGTCTATATACGGATGTATGCTTAATTAACCCTTACCCTTGATATCGGATTAACTATTCCCGGACAAGGTCAAGCTATTAGATGAGGGTTGATAGCCTCAAATCTCCGTTGTTAGTCCCTTTTACCATTCACTACCCCCTTTATCTGGTGAGTAAGAATAAGGAAATTTCCAACGTTTGCAACTATTCAGAAGCAATTAAAATGAAAGGAAAATTAATAAATGCATAAATCCCATTCAAGATTCACTAAGTATTTTACCTATGTATGTTAATTCATCATGGATCCACAATTCTAGTTATGGGTTTAGCTACTCATGCTTGTATGATCAAAATAAAAAAATATAGAAGAAATCATAATTGCAACTTACAAAGATTCGTAGAAGAAAATCACTTGAATTGAATAAATCATCAAAACCGATGAACAAAATATTAATGTTGTTTTAATCCTCAAAATCAAGAACAAAATGACAAACTTTGTTTCTTGAGTCAAGAATGGTCATTAATAACACCAAAATTCATGTGAAAAGTAGTAAAAATAAACCGTACTTAAAAAGTAAACCTAAATAATGTATTTATACTTCCAAACAAAACTTTTCCTAACTAAAAACGAAATCTAGGTCGGCAGTGGTAATAAGCCATGTAACGAATCGTTGGGTCTCCTAACGAGTCATAGCCAGTGAAATTGAGTCTTCCTCGGCAACCTGTCAAATCATGGTAACAGGTCAGGTCAGGGCATGAGTCATAAGGTCCCTCGTGGCCTTGAATCACCAATTCTCCAGTGTACCTCACGGGTGCTCCAATCATCTCACGATGAGTTGTCACGTCTCCTCGCGACTCGTTATGTCTTTCATTGTCTTCCCTGAGCATTTTTAAGAAATTATCTTCTCAGTATTCACGACTGGCATAACGACTCGTTACCAGATGTAACGAGTCATGCCTTCAATTCATTGGATACACTTGTTCTTCACATATCAATCTTGATCTCCTCCCATGACTCAAGGAATGAGTCGTCCATTTGGACGACAACTCGTGACCTGGGTAGCAGCCTGCATTTTGGTCCATTTTTTCCTTACTTTTCCCATTTCACATTCCAGACCTGTTTTCCAGTAACACCACAAACACATCATATCTACATAAACATACCCGGAATTTGCATATTTTCTTTGTTTTAAGCGTTGAATATGCCGTAAAATCAGGGCAAATCACAATCCAGTAATGAAGTCCATGTTGATCTCTTAAAACATTCAAGTAGGAAAGCTGATATACTGTAGCATACCTCCAGGTCTCTGATGCTCAACCTTGACTTGTTGGAAATTCAAACACCTAGCCACAAATGCTGATATGTCCTTATTCATGCCATTCCACTAGTATACTTTTCATAGATCAAGGTACATCTTGGTGGTACCTAGATTTATAGAGTATCGAGATATATTATCCTCTCTCAACATTCATTCTCTCAAGTCATATACCCCAGAAACACACAATCGACCCTGATATCAGAGTACACCATCTCTCCCTTGGAGAAAACTTGCATTTTCTGATACTAGACTGCTTTCTTCAACTTTACTATAATAGGATCCTCATCTTGTATTTCCTTAACCACTGTCACTAATGAAGATTCTGACCTATTTTTGACAATAACACCACCTTATGCTAAATCTGTAAGGCGAACACCTAAAGGAGCAAGCCTATGGACATCCTTCACCAATTCTTTCCTCCCATCCTCAATATGGTACACACTCTCCATGGACAACCTACTAGAGCATCCACCACTACATTGGCCTTGCCCAAATGATAAAAGACACGAATGTCATAGTTCTTTAGAAGCTCAAGCTATCTTTTCTACCGCAAATTGATATCCTTCTGAGTAAACGCATACTGAAGGCTCTTGTGGTCCATGACACATGCACATGCACCCCATATAAGTAGTGCCTCCAAATGATCAAGGTAAAGATCACTAATGATAACTCAAGGTCATGCATATGATAATTCCTCTCATGATCTACAAAATTGGGAGGTAAAGTGAGTACCTCTTTCAGTAAAGAAGGATGACTCTGATCCGTTCTAAACAATAACACCGCAATTGGTCGAGTCAACCAAAAAAACTCCTAATCGTGCAAGTCAATGCACAACCTTCACCAGCTCCTTCCTCCCCTCATATACATGGGACACACTCTCAATAGAGAGCCTACTATGTGCATCATCTACTACACTAGCCTTACCCGGATGGTAAAGGATACTCATATCATAATCCTTGAGTAGATCCAACCACCTTCTTTGGTGCAGATTTAGATCCGACTGGGTAAACACATATTGTAGGCTTTTGTAGTCAACACATCCACATGGACCCCGTACAAGTAGTGTCTCAAAATCCTCAAAGAAAATACTACTGCTGCCAATTCCAGATCATGAGCCGCGTAATTCTTTTCATGAACCTTTAGCTCCCTGGAAGTATGCTATAGACATACCATGTTGCATCAATACACAACCAAGGCTGACCCTCGAAGCATCACAATATACCACAAACCCATCGATACCCTTGGGTTGGGTTAACACAGGTATTGAGGTGAGTCAAGTCTTCAACTTTTGTAAGCTCTTCTCACAGGCCTCTGACAATTGGAACTTCACTTTCTTGTGGGTCAATTTGGTAAATGGCACTGCAATAGATGAAAACCCCTCAACAAACCTCTGATAATAACCAGCTAGGCCCAAGAAACTCCTGAGATCTAAAGGATTCACCAGTCTAGGCCAATTCTTCACTGCTTCTATCTTTTGAGAGTCCACCTTTACACCCTCACTTGACACCACATGGCCCAAAAATGCTACTTAGTTCAATAAAAATTCATATTTGCTAAATTTATCATGTAGTTGGCGATCCTTGAGAGTCTGGTGCACCACCATCAAATGAGCGGCATGTTCCTCCTCGCTCCGAGAGTATATAAGGATGTCATCTATGAACACAATCACAAACATATCCAAGTATGGCTTGAACACCCTATTCATCAAATCCATGAAAGGTGCAGGAGCATTTGTTAGTCCGAAAGACATAACTACAAACTCATAATGACCATACCGCATCCTGAAGGTTGTCTTCAGGATGTCACTCTCCCGAATGCTGAGGTGATGATATCCGGATTTGAGGTCTATCTTCGAAAAACACTTAGCACCTTGAAGCTAGTCAAAAAAATCATCAATTATGGGGAGTGGATACCTGTTCTTGATTGTAACTTTGTTGAATTGCCGATAATCAATACACATACTAGGAGAACCATCTTTCTTTGGAACAAAGAGAACTTATGCACCTCGTGGGGATCAGCTCGGTCTAATGAGTTCCTTGTCTAGAAGGTCCTTCAACTCCTTTAGCTCAACTGGATCCATTCTATACGGAGGAATAGATATGGGATGCATATCGACAAGAAGATCAATACCAAAATCAATTTCCCTCTCGGGAGGGACTCCCAGTAGATCATCTGGGAATACTTTTGGATACTCAAATACCACTAGAACCAACTAAGTAGTTGGGGTCTCGGATGTGGCATCCTTAACCCTAACTAGATGGTACACACAACCCTTAGAAATCATTTTTCTGGACTTAAGGTAGGAAATGAAACATCCTACAGGCACAGCTGAACTACCCTTCCACTCTAGGATTGGGTCACCCAAAAATCGAAACTCTACTACAAGGGTTCTACAATTAACTAAGGCATAACATGCATATAGCCAATCCATGCCAAGGATAACATCAAAGTCGGTCATGGATAACTCTACTAGATCTTCTGAGGTGACTTTCCAAAGAACTATGACAGGGACATTTCTATACACCAGTGGAGCTATAACTGAATCACCGACTAGAGTAGAGACTAAGAAGGGTTCTGATAAGATTTTAGGACTGACTCCGAAACTACTAGCAACATAGGGCGTCACAAAAGATAAAGTAGTCCCTGGACCTAACAAAGCATATACATCAAGGTGGAAAACTCGTAACGAACCAGTGACTACGTCTTGGGAGATCTCCTATTCCTAGCGGGATGTTAGGCCATAAAATCTATTCTGGCGCTGTCCGCCACCCCCTCTAGTAGATGTGCCCTACTTAGCTGGGCGGACTGGTGGAGCAGCTAAAATGGAAGCTAGGCCTCTTCCCCAATCATTTCCCTATCTAGCTGCTGGGCAATCTCTAAGAATATGTCCGGTCTTTCCACACCAGAAGCGAGCACCTGTACCCACCAAACATTGACCCATGTGCATCTGGCCGCACCTATCGCAAACTAGTATATTGGAAAGTATTTTCCTACTGCTATGGCCTCTATTTCCCAATGCTCGTCCTCTCTAGTTGTATGTAGATCTAAGTGGCACACTTATAGCTGATGATGCCGGGGTTGACGATCTCTAGTGGGACTGCTGACGATGCCCATCACCTTGTCTCTGCTGAGAGAACCCATAGTTGTTTGTCCTGGCCCTCTTGGCCTCTCTCTCTCTCTCTCACATGCACCACCCCCATCTACTAGGCGTACAAGACAATACGTGGAAAATCCATATCCTGATGAAGCATTGTAGTCTGAGAATCCTTGTCCAGGTAGTATGCCACCCCATGAACAAACCTGCTTACTCGAGCCCTCTAATCAACCACTAATTGTGGTGCATACTTGGAAAAATGAGTGAACTCTAAGGTATACTCCTGCATTTTTATCTTTCCTTGATTTAGATTCACAAACTCAGCCGCTTTCAGCTCACTCATCTCACGAGGGAAGAACCGATCTAGAAAAGCGACATAGAACTCATACCAACTGATAGGGCCTACTCCAACTACCCTACTATCCTTCCATCGTTTAAATCAAATGTGAGCAACCCCCTTAAACTAATATGAGGCTAAGCCGACACACTCCTCTATGGTCACCGCATGACCTGGGTTTTCTTTAGAATCTCATCGATGAACTCATGTGGATCCTCGTCCACCTTTGACCTATGACACTCTAGAGGGTTCATCCTTAGAAAATATCTAACTCGTGATGCCACTGCATTCCCATTCTGAGGGACATGCTCTATCGCCTGCTGATTGACCTGGGCGGTCAAGTCCTGTGCTAATGGTTGCCCTGAATTCAGCATGGTCAACCAACTCCAGTGTATGGTCCACATGGACTGGTGGGGCTTGCTGGTGCCATCTCTATTGCCACCCTCATAGCCATTTCCATTTCCATTTCTCCTTCCGTTAACAATGAGGGGAGGCATGATTCTGCAATCGCGAATAGCACAAATTAGAAGGATAGAGAGATATTTCACCGCACAACATAGATCATGAAAGAGGGGAACATTTTCTAAATGTCTCATAGCCTCTTCGTAATAAGTGTGAAATGCTTCACAACTATGAAAAAGACTCTACTTAATGTGGCATTCAGACACCCTAGGACACTTCAAAACCAATTGCTTTGATACCAAGTTTATCATGACCCAAACATGGGCCCGGATCGAGACATGAGACAAGGAGCCCCGAGAGACTCCAAGTCAATCCATGGCATAAACATACATCTAACTCAATAAATAAAAGTAGAAGACCAACATAATAAACATGGTAGAAGTCTGAACATAACATGAAATCTGAACATACAATGGAAGTCTGAAGCTAAATACAATCTATGTCTGAAAAGCCTCTACTTCTGATGAGTTGATGGGACAAGACCCTAACTAACTCTCTAAGTTTGAAACTGAAAATGGAAAGATAACTGATAAGGAATGGTCCTTGGTAGATAAGGACTCTGAATATTGGAGCCTGTATGGTGAAACAATACAACATAAAGTATGTAGTCAGTACGTAGAATATAACGAGTATGCAAGATAAGTAAAACCACCTAACTAAGTGAAATCATTAAAACATGCATAATATAAAATATAATCAAGATAATAATCTGAGAGTAGGGCTTGCATGCTTTTTTCTGAAATCATGATCTTAACATAACTGAATGTCATAAAACTGACTTGAATGACTCAAAGATGAAAGATGATAATCATAACTAAAACTGAAAATTGGGTCAAACCTGCCTAAAAACATATATATACCATGAATGATAAACAAGAATAACTGAAATCATGATGAACAATGGGAGACTTTTCATATAATCGACATTTCCATGATAGAGCTTATATGGTCCCGACTATCACACTCAAGTGGGCAGAGCTGTCCAAAGCCTTTCCAGGGCTAGGGACGCTACCGTGATATTGATATCAAGCTAAAGGACCCTTGGGGAAAGGGAATGCTCCAAGGGAGGTGCCAAATAATCTGATCATATCTATGTTGGAGCGTAGTTCTAGGGCATAGGGTTTACTGACCCTTAGCCTACTCAGTGCTAGACACTACTCCCAACAATATGCATATGCTCTCCATTGTTTTTCAATGAAGCTGACCATCATCTATTGATGAAGTTGAATAATCATGTCCATATAAAATCTGAAATCATACATGAGGAACCTTGGCTCAAAACATTCCACAAGCTGAATATAATTGAGAGTCTTGACTCCAAAACTATGTGGTAAGCTAATTGACATGAAATCATAAAACATACTTGAACATATGGGCTTGCCCAATACTTAAACATGCTTGAGAAACACTCGATTCACTTGAAAACAATATCATAGACATAGGTAGATAAAAAACATGCTTTTCTAATAAATATCTCATCATACTTGAACATACATCATAGATCTCAACTTTCATGGATGGTCATCATAATTTATAAAACTTGAAAACATGATTTATAATTGAAAAATATTGTAAAACTTTCCCATAAATCATAATTCAACAATAGAAACATGCTTAGAACATACCCATGGTAGAAACCTAGGGAATTCATGCATTTGGTTAAAACTCCACAGAATCAACATATAGAATTTCATGAATTAGAGAGGGATTGGACATTGGTGTGAACAATTTCACACATTCATAACCTTACATACCTAAGAGAATCAAATTATACAACTTTTTTGATTGCCAAGGAATAATTGAGGAAGAACCTTGAGAGATTGAGTTTGATCACCCCTCTAGACTTCTAAATATGCATGCATGAATTAGGAATAGCTTAGAATGAACTTACCCTCCTTAAAACTCACTATTCAAAGCTTAAAAAGATATAGTTTAGGCCTTAGGATCATAGGAATTACGGAAAATCCCTTACCATATTTGCAGGAAAAACAGACAGCTAGTCCCAATGAGAGACAAGACGAGTCGTTGTTATTAGCTACGACTCGTGGCCTGGAGTCGTCAAGTGCACTGCCAAATTTCATTGGGGATCATTGTCACACCCTGCCTTGGGGGGTATGACTGGCACCTGGTGCCCTATCAGGACCTGAACTGCTAGACTACTGAGCCTAAGCACATCTGGTGCCTGGCTGGCTCTAACTCTAATTCACGGAATCAACGGACTATATAGCGGCTGTAAATACAGCCTCCGGCCGACTAGGCCTATAGCCACCTGTACTATAAAATCAGCTAACCATAATCACATACATATAGGGAAACCTATGCGGGCCGACAAGGCCACCATGCTGACTAGTTACTTCTGAATCAAAATAACAGATGCTAAA
>JACEIK010005271.1:4343-15474 GCA_018107945.1 Datura stramonium
ATATATGTTTAATTGTTAAGTTCTTCATTTTAAAAGTCCCCCTTGCAAGAGAAAGAAAGGGGGCGTGAAGGTTCTTCCGTTTTTAATCAAATTACGCCGCTAAACTCCATAAAAACACAAATTTGTCTTGGGTATTGAGTTTTAGGCCTACAAGGAACGTCCCTGTGAAGTTATTTCTTGAAAATTCGCTCGGAGTACTGAAACCCTGCCGAGAAAAAGATGTCGAAATCACTTCTAATTGACTTCTATGCGACTACAAGTGATATGTAAGCACTCCTACCTTTTGTACTCTCGAGAAATTGTAAGTTTTCAATTGGATTAAACAAAGTTTAGTTATAATTAAGGTTATTGAAAGGTATCATTATTTGTTGAGTTATGGTATTGAAAATAGCCTTATTTTCTTATATAAAGGTTGCAATTGAATGGAATCACCGGCTACATGTTGAAACTAATCGGATATAAGAGAATCGACATTCGAGGTTTGTTAAGGATTATCCCTTTGGAAAGTTATCCTCATCGTATAGTGATACGACCTATGTTCTTGAACGGACATAACGATCCTATATGTTCTAATTAGCTGTTGTTAGTAGATAAGGATCATGTATGTTGTGATTAGTTGTTGTCAGTAGATTATAATTTATATATGTTGTGGTTAGATGCTAAAAGACGTATTGAGAGTATATTGCAGTATCCCTCATCGGAAAAGAGTATGTTAAGTGTGACTCACGCTAGGAGCGTCATAGAAACTCCTCTGTTCATCTATTCACTATATTAGTAGAATTCTTATGTTTTTCTATCATGCCAAGGACTTAAAAGTTTGTGGTTAGTTGTTGGGCCTGAGTTGGTAAGTTGGACAACATAGGCTGTAGCCGGGTGATGTAACTTTCGGTTTGATGCCTGTATTGTCAATAAAGCTTGCCTAGAGGCCGTTGGCATACCTTGTTGCCTCCAGGGCCAGAATTTGGATAGGATGGTCTTACCTTAAAGTCAGCAGCACTAGGGTTGCCTAGTGAAATGAGCAATAACCTATCATCTAGTTAGCTACTCCTAGTGACCATTAATTTCAGCCAACTTGGTGCTGGTCATGCAAGTCACCCTCCCAGTTGTATAAGACAGATAAAATTATAGGTACCCTAAGGAGGGAACCTTATTAGCAAGTTATATGCGGGGCCAACGCCCCATCCTATTCTTATAGATGTCCATGTACAGGTTGCTGCGAGTGGCTAGGTCTAGATAAACCTACCTACGAGGCTATGAATCGCCAGAGAAGCTATATGAGATCTGAATAGACTAAGTTAGGTCTAAAGGTACTAGTACCACAGTATCACAGTGTTACTTCCAGGCTACGAGTTATGGTAGGCTGCTTGTGGAAAGTTAGGGCTGATTGTTTAAGAGCATGTCTAACTAGTAGCAACCCCATGGTTGTTCTAAGCGGAGGAACTAAATAATTGGTCACCTGTGACCTTATAGTTTTCTTATGAGTTATGCTTACCCTAGCATGACCTTCAGACTATTGCTCAAGTCACTCGGACCTCGTCCTTTTCTGGCTAAGTCGACGGAGGTTGTGGTCACTACCAGGACCCTTTGGTCAGCTGTAGGGGCACAGATTGGGCCTATTAGCAGCTATGAAGACAAGTCCAAGGGCATGTAAAGAGAAGTGGTAATGTTAGGCCCAAAGGGCCAGATATGCCTTTTAAGTGACTAGGTTTGTAGATTCCAACATAATGTCCCTAGTTCGGTAGATTGTGTTTCATACTACCTCTTGCCGGGAATAGATAAGAGGCAGCTAATAGTATGAACTTCTTTCAGAGCTATAAACAGCTAATGGAGCTATAAATGGTTAATGGAGTTACAATGCTGCATTACTTACAAAACTACTGAATTGCCGACGGAGCCATATTGAAGTGTATTCACTTATGGGCTTCTTATACACCATAGCGGCATTACAAACCCGTCGTAGAGCCTCATGTGTTCAGGGCATAGTTACAGGGGCGTGAAGGCTCGAATTCAGTTATAGGAGCCAAAACGGCTCATATACAGTTATAGAAGCCCAGACGACTAATATTCAGTTACAAGAGTCCAGACGGCTCATATTCAGCTACAGGAGCCCAGACGGCTCATATCCAATCACAAGAGCCTACACGGATCACATATAGGCACAGGAGCCCAGAGGGTTCAAATACAGTTATAGTTACTTGTAGGGCCGAGGGGTACTAATAGGGGTATATAGATTGATTGGCTCCTACCGAGGCTTATGGGGGCCCAAGTAGGTTATTACTGTGTTTCTTGTACATTCCAGGCTTATGGGAGCTAGGTTAGGTTCTTGTTCGTATACTTGCTTGCTAGCTATAGCCTATGAATGTATAGTCGTACATTTTCAACTCATATACGTGTAGTGATTTACTAGATGCAGGTTATGGATAAGAAAGGTTATAGGTTATCTTCTGCCCTCCTTGCGACTTACTTTCATTCTTTATCAACTTCTATTCAGCTATTTTTTAATGCCTTACATATTTGGTACATATTGTACCGACGCACAACTATGGGGCGCTGCATTCTTGCCTGCAGGTTCAAACAGATAGGTTTCTGAATCTCCTAGCAGTTATTCAGAGTCAGCAGATTGGCTAGCTCCTTTCATTCGAAGTTGCCAGGTTGTAAAGGTTACCTGTCTTTTATTTGTATAGCATTTGGGTAGGCTGAGGCCCTGTCCCGACTAATATTTTCACTCTTAGAGGCTTGCAGACTACAGCCTTCAAGTAGTTGTCCGTGTGGGGCCTATATATGTTGATTTTTGTATGTTGGCCATGTGGGGCCTAGTATAACTTTCAGTTAGCGGCCTTTTTGGCTGTAGTGTTTATATGACTGCCTGTTTTTCATTCTATTATAACTAGACAACATGGTGGTCTTGTCGGCCTGCATAAGATCTCTATTATTGTTATGTTGGCAAGGTTAGCTATTTTCTTTTATAGGTACTGCATGACCTTATCGGTCCTATACTATGTTTGCAGTCAAGATATAGCAGTTTGTTTTTTTGATATGAAGTCACTAGTAGGCACTAGAGGTGCGTATGCGCAATCAGGTCAACCCAGATCCTTGAGTGGCATTAGGTGTCAATCATGCCTCTAAAGGTGGGGCATGTCAAACTTTGTATCAGAGCAATGCGTATCCTAGGGAGTCTGCAAGTCGTGTCTAGTAGAGTCCTATTTATAAATATATTGTGCACCATATTTTATAAGCAGGAGTCTACGAGGCATGATAGTATGGTTACCCCTCCTTTTCCGATCTTGTTATAGAGTCGAGTTGTAAAGGGTTGAGTCCCTAAGTTTTCATTGTCATATCTGTCTAGGGTAATGTTTGATATAAGAAAGACTCCAGCCAGCCGCAAGTTAGCTGCAGCAGCAGGAGAGGGTACCAATGAGGTTCCATAGTTGGGGGAAAGCCAACCTAATGACAAAAGCAAATGTCTTTTAATCTCCCTAGTATCCTCCCAAGGAACCAGGAACCTCATAGGTAATGGATATGCCAGCACTGTCCCCTGTTCTTTCTACGCCCTCGGAAGAGGAGGTCAAGAATGTGGTTTATATATGCATTGGTTTACTTAGTAGACACTTAGAATTAGACAGGGACAACAGTTAATGCTGGATTACTTTAAATATGCGAAGGATTATGTGAGGTTTGTACCTTCGGCTTTCATAGTTTGTTGAATTTCATGCCTTAGCCCTGTTATAGAATGATAGGATCATTTTCCACCTCCCAGCTTGTTCTTTCTTTAGACTAGAAAGCGTAAGTATAAATTCCATGTTGCCCAGAATAACAAGAAGGATTAGAAAGTGGTCACGACTCCTAGTGTTTAGAAAGTTACCTAGACCCTCACGGTAGTAAATCAGTAGGGAAGATAAGATTGCCAGTAACACCCAAGTACGTGTGAGGGTCTATAAGCGATAAACCCCCAACAATAGTAAAGCTCAAGTTAGAAATAGGCTGATTCCAATGTAGTGTGATAAAGACGGTAGGGTATACCTACAGAATAATGGCTATGGCCCTAGTTTGTTATGTCGAATGACAGAGAGATTATCTGAGTGAATTTGGCCTGAGTGCGAGTAAAAATGATACAGGTTAGTAGACTTAGTCAGTAATATCCTTGTCAGTATGGTGCAGGGGGCACTAACCCCTTATAGCAGCCTATAGAAGTAAGGGGAAGGCACGAGTATCTAGCTCTGAAGGAAAACATAATCACCTCCAGGTTGTAGCAGGTTGACAGAGCTTGGAATCATCGCTGAATGTCGAGAAATAAGCACCGGGACGACATTTAAAGGATAGTGAGGTTGTAATCTAGAATATTGAGTATCACCACCAGTTGTAGAGGTAAATGAGTGACGGTACGAAGACCCTAGCCTAGTGAAGCTAGAGATAAGGCCCACAAGGAGAAGTCACCGGCCTTCGAGATAGTAGGGGGCGGAGTCTAGAGACCAAGAGGTCGACTCTGCATTCTAAATGGTAACAACCCGGAATCCTGAAAANCAAGGAGAAGTCACCGGCCTTCGAGATAGTAGGGGGCGGAGTCTAGAGACCAAGAGGTCGACTCTGCATTCTAAATGTGGCAGGGCTTCATTAGCATATTATATCAAAGGTATAGCATGTTCGTTATTCCCTCCACCCAGAGTATGATGAAAATGCATTAGGTTATAAAAGATACCTACTAATGGCATGGGAAAAAGAAAGATATTGTCGAGTTGTGGCACAGAGCTCTAATGACCAGCAAGGAAAGGCTGCACAGCAGAAATCGGGTAGGCTAATTCAGGATATAGTCATGCCTACGTGGAAATGGGAAGTAGCCAGTTTGAATATAATTACAAGGTTACTTAGTGTTAGGCGTAAACGTGACCCTATTAGGTCCTTGTTGAAAAGCTAATGAGATTAACTTATTTCTTGCCGGTCAGAATGACATTTCAGCTAATGACTATGCTGAATTAAATACTAAAGAAACATTCCGGCTATATGGTGTCTCATTGTCTATTAAATTTTGATAAAGGGGCACAACTCACAGCTAGGTTTTGGGAAAAGTTGTCAGAACAAATTGGGATGCATGTTAATTTAAGTACAGGTTGTCATCCCTAAAATAAATAGCCAAGTAGAGCACACGATACAGGCACCTGGAGAGATGGTACGGGTGGCACTATAGGTCCCCTATATGATGACCTGAAGTAGGTAGGTTAGAGGTAGTTGAACCTGGCCTACTACATCAGCCAGATAGAAAAAGTTAAACTTATTAGAAGATATGTACCGATGGCCCAGGGTCGCATAAGTCCTACTCTAATGTATGACATAGGAAGTTAAGGATTGAAGCAATGACTGGGTATTCCTGAAAATTTTTCCAAAAGAAGGGCGTTATGAGATCTGATAAAGAGGGCAAGCCCAGCCCTAAAATTACTAAGCTATACCAGATCCTCCGGAAGATTGTCCAAGCGGCCTATGAGATAGAGTTGCCTCCAAGACTAGGATCTGTTAATCAACACTATGCAAAGTGCATAGGAGACCTTTTCTCAAGCTAACCCAGTTGAGTAGTCCTATGAAGAAACTCCAATAGTGATATCAGATTGACAAGTCGGTACGGGCTATTTTAAGAACCAAAGTTGTAGCCTAGTAATGTCTTATAGAGGAACAGAAAGGTAGAAGGAATTGCTTGGGAAACTGAGGACAACATGAGGTTTAGAT
Organism: Datura stramonium; assembly: GCA_018107945.1. Classification (NCBI taxonomy): domain Eukaryota; kingdom Viridiplantae; phylum Streptophyta; class Magnoliopsida; order Solanales; family Solanaceae; genus Datura; species Datura stramonium. The sequence goes on from JACEIK010005271.1 coordinate 10,059, forward strand.
ATCCTCACCTATTCTAGACTGGACACAGATTGACCAATTGAGGTAATATTGTTGTTCGGTTTTTATTTGATTGCTTACACTATCAGTACTATTCAGTTATTCACTGGATTTTGTGGAGTAGTTGTTGATAGCATCTCGTGAGACGTCTATGTAGGATTTCTCTGTGTTTCAAGTTTCTCGATAGTCAAGATTACAGAGAAGACACTACTGAAATTTTTCTAGCACTAGTTAAAGAAGCTGAATTTCTGAAGCTTAAGATTACATTTGAGGATGAATGTTCCTGGGGGTATGATGTTACACCCTGTAAGTTCCTATTGTGTAACCGATGCATTCATACATATGTCAAGAGTTTTAGAGTATGATGCATACAGGAAAAGTCTAGGAGAATGAACAGGCGAGTATGGAATTGAGTGAGCAGGAGGTCGGGACTAGGGGCTCAGTGCACCAGCCGCGCGCCGCACCAGCTAGCCTAGCGCTACGGCCGGTGCATTTTGCCTCTTGGCCGGCACTACGGGCTATGCGCTGCGCCTCCTAGGAAGCCGCCCCACCTATATATATATGTTTAAGTGTTAAGTTCTTCATTCGAAAAGTCCCCCTCAGTAGAGAAGAGAAATGAGGCGTGGAGTTCTTCCTTTTTTGTGCCGCTAAACTCTGTCCAAATGCAAATTTATCTTGGGTATCGAGTTCTATGCCTACAAGGAATGTCCCTGAAAAGTTATTTCTTGAAAATTTCTTGGGAGTACCAGAACCCCTCCGAGCAAAAGCTGTCGAAATCACTTCTAATTGGCTTTTATGAGACTACAAGTGATAGGTAAGCACTTCTACCTTATGTACTCTCAAGAAATCGTAAGTTTTTGTTTTCATTAAACAAAGTTGAATTATAGTTAAGGTTATTGAAACGTATCATTTTTTTCCGAATTATGGTATTAAATATAACATATTTTCTCAGTATAAAGCCCGAAAATGAATGGAATTGTGAGCTACAGGTTGAAACTAATGGGATAAATGAGAATCAACATTCGACGTATGTTAAGGATTATCCCTTCGGCAAGTTATCCTCGTCGTATAATGATACGACCTATTCTTGAACGGAGAAAATGATCCTATATATTGTAAATAGCTTCTGCTATTAGATAAGGATCATGTATGTTGTGATTAGCTATTGTCAGTAGATTATGATTATATATGTTGTGGGTTAGCCTCTATAAGACATATTGTAGTATCCATCGTCAGGAAAGAGTATGTGAAGTGTGACTCATGCTAGGAGCGTCATAGAAACTCCTATGTTCTTCTATTCACTATATTAGTAGAATTCTGATGATTTTCTATCATGCCAAGGCCTTAAAAGTTTGTGGTTAGCTATTGGACTTGAGTGGGTTAGTTGGACAACATAGGCCGTAGTCGGGCGATATAACTTTCAGTTTGACGTCTGTATTGTTAGTAAACCTTGCCCAGAGGCCGTTGGTGTACCTTGATGCCTCCAGGGCCAAAATTTGGATAGGATTGTCTTACATTAGAGTAAATGGCACCCGGGTTTCCTAGTAAAATGAGCAACAACCTGCCATCTAGTTAGCTACTGCTAGTGACCGTTAGTTTCAGCCGACTTGGTTCTTGTCATGCAAGTCGCCTAGGAGTTATCCTAGTTGTACAAGTTAGATAAACTCATCGGTACCCTAAGGAGGGAATCTTATTAGCAAGTTGGATGTGGAGCCAATGCCCTAGCCTACTCTTATAGATGTCCACGTACAGGTTACTGCGGTTTGCTAGATCCAGATAAACCTGCCTACAAGGCTATGAATTGCCAAAAAAGACATATGAGATCTTAATAGATAAGTTAAGGTCTAAAGGTAGTAGTACCATAGTATCACAGTGTTACTTCCAGGATAGGAGTTATGGTAGGCTTCTTGTGGAAAGTTATGGCTGACTGCTTAGGAGATGTCTAACTAGTAGCAGCACCACAGTTGTTCTAAGCGGAGGACTAAATAATTTTTCACCTATGACCTTACAGTTTGCTTATGAGTTATTCTTACCCCAGCATGTCCTTCAGACTATTTCTCAAGTCACCCGGACCTCGTCCTTTTTCAGCTAAGTCGACGGAGTTTGTGATCACTGCCAGGACCCTCTATTCAGCTGTAGGCGCAAAGATTGTGCCTGTTGGCAGCTATGTAAACCAATCCAGGGGAGAGTAAAGAGTAGCAATCGCGTTAGGCCCAAAGGCCAGATATGCCTTTTAATGACTAGGTTTGTAGATTCTAACATAGATTCCCTAGTTGGGGTAGATCGTGTTTCGTATTGCCTCGCTGGGAATAGATAAGAGGCAGCTAGCTGCACAAACTTCTTTTGGAGCTATAAATGTCTTATGGAGCTATGATGCTGCATTACATACAGAACTCCTAAATTGACTACGGGGCAATATTGAAGTGTTTTCACTTACGGGCTTCTTCTACACCGTAGCAGCATTTCAGACCCGACGTAGAGCCTCGTGTGCTCGGGGTATAGTTATAGGGGCGAGAAGTCATGAATTCAGTTACAAGAGCCCAAACGGCTCATATTCAATTACAGGAGCCCAAACGGCTCATATTCAGTTATAAGAGCCCAGACAGCTCATATTCAGCTATAGGAGTCTAGACGGCTCATATCTAGTCAAAGGAACTCATAAAGCTCATATACAATTACAGGGATCTAGATAGCTCACATATAGTCACAGGAGCCCAGAGGACTCACATACAGTTACAGTTACTTGCAGGGCCAAAGGGGTACCAATAGGGGTATATAGATTGATTGGCACCGGTCAAGTCTTATGGGGACCCAGGTAGATTATTACTGTGTTTCTTGTACCTTCCAGGCTTATGAGGGCCAGATCAGGTTCTTGTTCGTATATTTTCTAGCTACCTATAACCTATGAATGTATAGTCGTATAGTTTCAGCTCATATACATGTAGTGATTTACTAGATGCAGGTTATGGATAAGAAAGCTTACATGTAATCTTATACCCCTCCTTTATACTTACTTTCAGTCTTTATCAGCTTCAATTCAGCTATTTCTTATTGTCTTACATATTTGGTACATGTTGTACTGACACCCAACTATGGGGTGCTGCGTACTTGCTTGTAGGTTTAGACAGATAGGTTTCGAGATCTTATAGCAGTTATTCGGAGTTAGCAGATTGGCCAGTTCCTTTCGTTCGGAGTTTCCAGGTTGTAAAGGTTGCCTGTCTTTTATTTGTATAGCATTTGGGTATGCCAGAGCCCTATCACGACTAATATTTTTACTCTTAGAAGCTTGCAGACTACAGTCTTCAGGTAGTTATCTTTGTTGGCTATGTGGGGCCTTTATATGTTCAATTTTGTATGTTGGCCGTGTGGGGCCTAGTATTGCTTTCAGTTAGCAGCCTTATCGGTTGTAGTGTTTATATGACCGCCTGTTGTTCATTCTGTTATAACTAGACAACATGGTGGTCTTGTCGGTCCGCATAGGATCCCTATTATTGTTATGTTGGCTAAGTTAGCTATTTTCTTTTATAGGTGTTACGTATCCTTGTTGGCCTGAAGCTGTGTTTATATCCAAGATATAGCAGTTTGTTTTCTTGATTTGGAGTCGCTGGTAGGTACCAGAGGTGCATAGGCCTAGCCAGGTCAGCCCAGATCCCAATGTGGCATTAGGTTTCAGTCATGCCTCCCAATGTGGGTCGTGACAAGATGGCTATTACCGGAGGTTTTTATAGGGTTTTTCCTCCATTGCAACATCGTTGACTAAGCTGACTCAGAAAAAGGCTAAGGTTTAGTGGTCCAATGCTTGTGAGAAAAGCTTCTAGGAGTCGAAGACTCGACTCACTTCAGCCCCAATTTTGACTTTACCCGAGGGCACCGATGGCTTTATGGTGTATTCTGATGCATCGAGGATCGGCCTTGGGTATGGAAAAGTGATTGCATATGCTTCTAGGCAGCTTAAGACCCATGAGAAGAATTATCTGACTCATGATCTCGAATTGGCAATGGCCATATTTACCATGAAGATTTGGAGGCATTATTTGTATGGGGTGCATGTGGATGTATTTATGGATTACAAAAGCCTACAGTATGTGTTCACTCAGAAGGACTTGAACTTGTTACAAAGGAGATAGCTAGAGCTTTTCAAGGATTATGATATGAGTGTCCTTTATCATCCTGGAAAGGCCAATGTGGTGGCGGATGCCCTTAGTAGATTGTCTATAGAGAGCGTGTCCCACGTTTAGAATGGGAGGAAGGATTTGGTGAAGGATGTGCATCGACTTGCAGGTTACGGTTTCGCCTTGTTGACTCGATAGATTGTGGTGTCATTGTTTAGAATGTGTCCGAATCTTCATTGGTGACTGAGGTCAAGGCTAGGTAAGATGAACACCCTATCCTAGTGAAGTTTATGGAATTAGTTCAGAATCAAAAGGTGGAGGTCTTCTTCCAAGGGGAAGATGGTGTACTTCGATATTAGGGTTTTTATGTGTTTTGAGTGTTGATGATTTGAGAGAACGGATGTTGCATGAGGCTCGTGGTTCTCAATATTCTATCCATCTAGATGCCACCAAGATGTATTGTGACCTGTGAGAGGTCTACTGGTGGAATGGCATGAAGAAGGACATAGAGGGGTTTGTGGTTAAGTGTCTGAACTGTTAGCAAGTGAAGGTGGAGCATCAGAGACCTGAGGGTATGCAACCAGACATCAGTATCCCCACATAGAAGTGGGAAGAGATCAACATGGACTTTATTATATGATTGCCTTGTACACGGTGACAGTATGACTCCATATGGGTGGTGGTGGACAGGTTGAACAAAGCAGCATATTTCATACCGATCAAAACCATAAATTCAGTTGAGGATTATGCTAGAGTGCACATTTGAGAGTTGGTTTGGTTGCATGGGGTTCCATTATCTATCATCTCGGATAGGGGTACTCAGTTCACCTCCGAGTTTTGGAGGTCATTTCAGAAGGGCCTTGGTACTCAGGTGAAGCTTAGCACGACTTTTCACCCACAGACAGATGGTCAGGCCAAGTGGACCATTCAGACTATTGAGGATATGTTGGAGCATGCATGATTGATTTTAAGGGTGAATAGGATGATCACTTGCCTCTCATCGGGTTTTCCTAGAATAATAGTTACCGCTCCAGTATTCAGATGGCTCCGTGTGAGGCTCTCTATGGGAAGAGGTGTAGATCGCCCATTGGTTAGTTTGAGGTAGGTGAGGCTACGTTGATAGGACCGTATTTCAATTCATGAGGCCAAGGAGAAGGTTCAGCTTATTAAATAAAAGCTAAAAACAGCTCAAATTCGACAGAAATCTTATGCATATATGAGGAGGAGAGAAGATAAGTTTGAGGTTTACGATTGGGTATTTCTAAAGGTGTCTCCAATGAAGGGTGTTATGAGGTTTAGAAAGAAAG
>JACEIK010005271.1:95901-114247 GCA_018107945.1 Datura stramonium
TTTACCCTGTAGTCCAGTCCCTGTAGGTTCGACATTCCGGTTTTTAAAAAGGGCCACTATATTACTTGTACAACCCGTACACTTGCGGGCTCATCATTATGGAGGAGTAATGGGAGGGTCTGTTTGTTTAATTTTGGGTAATGACTACTTCCTAAGGTTCCTCTTGTTAATATTGACAGGTTAGACAAGGTAGGAACCTAGAATTAGGTGGAAGGGAAGGGTTTCCTATTAAATTGCCCTCAAAAGAGAGGGGTTTGATCTAATTAGGCCCTACCTTGAGAAGTGATTAACAAATTACTATATGTGTGTAGATTTCGAATGATCCGAAGCATTGAGGAAGGGCAAAGCTACTGCAGAGTAGCGAAGTCGGTAACTTCGATTAATCGAGGTAGGTTATGGGTTAGACCCTGCTTAATGACTTGTATGCTTAGGTGATAATTTTATGTGATTGGTCTTTGGACATCCCTTGTTGTGAGTTTGTCCTATGAATGAGTACGATTACCATGTTGATAGAAAATAATGATTAGCATGTTGTTAAGTGTATGTGAAATTGTGAAGTGAACTGCTTTTCATGAATTGATCATGTGAACGGAGAATTGCAAATTAATGTATATGTGAAGTGTACGACTTTCATACTTGTTGTTTTACAAAAATTAAGAATGAATAAGATAGTAATTGTATCCTGAATTTAGAAGCTCGAGCCCGAGGGGAGCATCCGGGCGAGCGAATATTATTATCTAGTGGCTCATATCCAAAAGGAGCATCCATACAAGCATATGAGTGGGAACGGGTGCCACGCTAGTACAGTACATGGATTTCTAGAGTCCCCTGCAAGTCATAACTTAATGGGCAGAAATAAGACCTTCTACCATATATGTACATGATTTTTGTGGTTGAGTGTTAGAGGGGAAATGCAGATGCATATGCCCGTCATATGTCAATGACCCAAACATAGGCCCGGATTGAGACAAGGAACAAGAAAACCCCGAGAGGCTCCAAGTTGACCCATGGCATGAACATAGTAGCTAAGAGCATACAAAAACTAGAAACTGATATAATAAAACATTCTTAAGCGAAAGTCTGCATGTATATCAATATAAAACAAAGTCAACATTGACAAGCTAATATTCTACATATTGTCTGCAAAGCCTCTAACATAACTGATGAGCTGATGGGACAACATCCCCAACTAGCTCGACAAAAGTCTATAAATGAAATAACATAACAATGATCAAATTGAATATCCTTAAATGATGAGAACTCACCAGCACTGGCTAAACAGGACTGAGAGAAAGCAGTACTAATGGTGTGACTGAGACTGATCCCTCAGACCTGTATCATGAAATGATACATCATAGAGTATGCGGTCAGTACTTGGAATGTACTTACTATGCAAGGTAGGTAAAAAAGAACAGTTAAAATACATAAGGGTAGGATAGTATGAACATGAAATGAATAGCATAATATAAAAATGAGGGCTCAAGGTTTTCAAATCATTCATAATCTAGTCATAATCATAGTCTTAAGAGATCTTATAAAAACATAACTTGAGCCAAAGTAACATAAACATGACAATGCATAAATCACGAGGAACAATGGGAGAACTCATCTTAACCGACACAATCATGATAGAGCTTACATGATGCCCCAACTATCTCGCTTAAATGAGCAGAGTCGTCCTAGTCTTGCCAGGCAAGGGACGTTCATGATGTGATATCACAAGGGAGAATCCATGAATACATATACCTATGGTGACATGTAGTTTTGAGACAATGGGGTTTACTTGAATGCCGAGTCTACTCGGCGCTAGACACTGCTCCCAAAAATATGCACGTGACGGCTCATATAATAATAGTAATATCATTCAAGAAGTTCATGTACAAATAAATCATAACTTACTTGATCATATTTGAAATACATGATTGGCTATGAATAAGGGCCAAAAGTCATAAATTCATAAATCATTAAGAACATGCATATTTGTGAAAATTCATATATTTGACATTCATAGATCCATGAAAAGTATTTGAAGAGAAATCACATCATAAATTATAATTTCATAATTTAGTCTTAGGAAGATCAAAATAATAATAGAATCATAACTTGACCTTTCATGAAACTTTTTATAATCGGGCATAGATTGACTAGGATTTGAAATCATAAATATTATAATCAATAAAATCTACCCATAGATCTTAAAACAACATTTAAAACATTAAGAGAATTGATCCAAAATCAAATAAAATATAATCCCATGAAATTGGGGTTAAAACCCCATAAGATCACCAAATTTACTTTAATACTTGAATTCATGAACATGGAGGGAAATTGTGGCATGAGAGTGAAGAGGGACTCTCATTCACAACCCTACATACCTTGGTAATCTAATCTTACACTCTCCCTTGATATCCCAAAGGAATTGGAGAAGAATTTGGAGAATTTTAGGCTTGTTCTTCCTTTAGAAATCCTCTAGTTTGCATGCTTGGGGAGGGAACGCATTAGAATAGATTTAACCCTCTTAAAATCCCCTATTCTGAGAAAAAAATGGTGTAGTTTAAGACCTAGGGGCTTACGAATTATGAAAATACCCTTTTTAAGAAACAGGAAAAATTCACACTGCCAGTTATCACGGGCCTCACCACGAGTCATACCATGAAGTAACAACTCGTGGTCGCCACTTGTAATCACCACTGGTCACCTGGCAACCTTACTGGATTCTCACCATGGGTCCATCTCACGACTCTTTACATGCCACCATGAATCGTGAGGCACCCGCGGTCACTGAGACTCAACTGCTAACTTTTCCCTCTTAAGGTTTCCACGACTTCACTCGTGGTTTTGCACTATGGGTCGTAACTTCGCTCGTGACTTCACCTCCCCCATGAACCTGACCATGATTCGTACCCACATACTAGGACTTATAGTGTGACTCATGGTCTGGACACCTAAACTCCAGTCTTCTTTATGACTCCTCCTATAACCCATTACTTGGTCTCACGACTCGTACCAGGAATCATTCTGGTGCAAAAGTGCAGATTTTCCTATTTTCTCTAGTTCAACCGTCAAGTCTAATCTTAGAAACTTTTGGGGTATTACATCATGTTACCCTTGATTTTTTCATTTTGTGTGTTATTTTGTAATTCAATTTATATTCATGAGGTTGAATGAGGAACGTTCTAAGAGAATGTGTAAAGTATCATTGATATGATGTCAGTTGATAACACAAAACATATGTTTAGTTCTAAGTGTTACTTTTTCACCCTGTGTAAATATTGAGTAGTTGTTGTCATGATTAACTGTGGACTATAGGTCTTAATAGCTGATATGTTTGTTGTTTTTAATTGTATGTATCTGGTGGATTTATGGAGTATGTGCAATGCTAAACTGCTGAATTAACGAACTGTTGAACTATTGAACAGATAAACTTAGAGAGTGTAGCTATGTCAAGATACTATCTAAGAAGTACGTCTGCAGCGGAATTATTTCCGTTGCGGCAAGACCGCTGCGGTGGTAAAGCGATTGCTGCAGTGAAAACAACCCATTCCAATAAGCAGGTCAACTGTCCCTTGTGTAGAACTAGTGTGTCTGAATTTGTGTTGTACTTCCCAAAAATGTTGTAGACTGTTCTTATATTATTATTACTCAATTTATGTGTTATTACTTAGGGTCGGTCGATGATACCTACCAGTACCACCTTATGTACTGAACCTACCCCTGCATTTCTTTTCTGAGGGGAATCAGGTTCTGGGGATTTGTTTTATTAGTTTTTGGTTTATGCAGTATATTCATTTGAAGTTTGTTTAAAAGAGTGTGATAGTTTTTTTCTTCATGAATTTCTTGTTTTGGGGTCATTTGGGGATTGTTATCAGGTTTCGCTGGTCACCCACTGGAGGATAGTGTGGGTGCCAATCACGGCGACCTGGGTCGTCATATTCATAAACACCTTTTTTACCATACAAACTTCTTGGGAACCCATACTTATCATTTACAACCCAAACATTTCATTTGTTCTCCTCTCGATACAAAAGTTTATGTCCAATAGCAGGCTTCCACCATGTTTTAAGCCTCACTCACTAAATCTCTTGCATCTAGAACTATCCTCTAAGAATATTACTTCCCCTTTGATGTGTTGTGAGTTTACAGCACATAGGACGCGTAAAACTAGGAACATATCATGGACTTAGGTGTGTCTATATGGATATGAGGTGCTTTTACTTTGTTATAGGGAAAATAGATGTTGGAGCTGAATTGTGCAATTGTTCTTGGCCTGTGCAATTTCCTTTGGAACTTTCCACGATTGCTACGGTACGGCTCATACAAGGATGGGATGGCTCATATCATGAGCTGTAAATTTCCTTTTCTTCACAGTTTGCTCCTGGACCTTTACACGATTCTCAGTATAGCTCGTACCATGATGGTATGACTCGTACCAAGATCCGTACTAAGCCTCTTTTTTGCATTTTCTCCATCTTTTGCACAATTCAGCTCCAACATCTACTTTTCCTAAAAATAAAGTAAAAGAAACTCATATCCATATAGAAACACCTAAGTCCATGTTATTTCCCGATTTTAAGCATCGTAAGTGTTGTAAACTCACAACACATCACCCTTATCATGAAAATCACCCACGATCGATCTCTAATAAAGGAGTCACTAGTCACACCATACTATGGTCTACCTGTACCTCATCATATCATTCAATCCCCTCACTTATAATTATCCCATGGCTTTGATGTAGCTTACGCTATCTAAGAATTTCCCTATCTCCTTGGCATGGCTAATAAATTCACTTCATGAACTTCTACATACTGGGTATCTAAGGCATGAATAGAGAGTTATTCTAAATGTACAAGTTATAACCATCATTTCTATAATGGGAAAACGTACATAGGACTTGGAGTAAGGAAATCATAAGCACAAAAAGTTCAATAAATCTAAGCTAAGCACATACGTGACGTAGCTTGCTCTTATTAGCCGTTAAGGAAAATCTCGAGGACTGAGTTCATAGAGTTAAGCATACTATGATACATGAGTTTATAGTTATAACGAGTCTCATGACATAAAGATGGAATTATGGAATCATAAAGTAAAATTGTGGTCGCTATTTGAAGCGGTTACTTCTTATTCTAAGAATCTGAAAATGGGCATGAGTAGAGTGTCATGTTGACTAAAGCACAAGGAAAACATCTGAATAAGAATGGATTGACATCCTATAGTTACTGTTTCTGGAATTTCCACATTTGGAAACTCAAAACTTGACTTGGTCCTTCACCTTATCATCCCCCCGTTAGCTAAACAATCATCATTCTTAGGCTCTGGACCTCTTTTTAAGGCTAGAGTAAAATCACTAATTCTTGACTACTCATTTGTCTCTAAGGCTACCTCTAAAGGCCTCTTACTTCTTTTGTGATACCCCTTCATACATCTAACCCTTTAACCATTCAACACAATATACTGAATAAAACTTATCCTAAGATGCTTAAAGGAATCATATGCCTTCTACTGTAGCTCTTGGGCCTAGCATCATTTAAGGACCGACATGAAAAGCTTATAAGATACATGTGACTATTTATGGTGAGTTCTCCTAATCCTAAAGTAATGACAAGGTGTACAAGTTGTTCTAATACTGTCTACCATCTGCACTAGATGATGCGCCCTACTGAGGTGGGCGAGATATTGGAACTGTTCAAGAGGTGGCTAGGGCACAACCTCTACCATCAACCCGGTTGGCTACTAGGTAATCTTTGAGTTTATAACTAGGATTACCACACCAAAAGTAAGGATCTAAACCAACCATGCACACTCCAAGGTGGTTACTTCCACAATTCTTGCAAGCTGGAAACGTAAGCTCCTTGGACATCCTCTACTGAGTCGTAGAGCCTGGTGCTCTACCTCTCTAATTATCCCAGGACCTGGATAAACGTTGGCTGATAATAGTGCTGGGCCTGATATCCTCTGATTGGACTACGAATGATTTCCACCACCTGACTTTTGTTGAGAAAACTCAAAGTTTCCAGTTTTGGCTCTCTTATTCCCCCTTCCTATTTCTTTAAACTTGTTGTCCATTTTTGAATAGTGAAGCTTAGGTGGGTTATTCTAGTGAAGTCTCGAACCCTAGCAACTTCCGTATTTCCATTTGGCTTCACAGGTGCTACCTGCTTTTTGGTTGACCCAAGCCGCCATAGCTTGTGTCAACATCTGGAAAGCATCCCTAAACATAGCATGAGTCACATGTTGCTTCAACGGATCTGCTGGAGATGCTGGGGCTTGCTAATTTCTGTTACCGCTTCACTTCAATTTTCTCATCTAGGAGGCATTTTCTATAAATTCATGGAGCACGAGTTAGAAGGAAAATAAGAGTTTATGTTCTATCTCACGATAAAAATCATGAAAGAAGGAAAATTTTCCTTAAATATTTCATAGCCTCTTTCTCATAAGTGTTGTGCACTTTACACCAGTGAAAAAGAATCTACTTAAATTGATTTTCAGACACCCGAGGACACACCTAAACCTGATGCTCTAATACCAACTTTGTCATGAACCAACTCTACATCCTGGACGCAACACGAGACCTAGAACCATGAATGTCTCCAAACTAACCCATGATACATGCATAACATAAGCATAAGCATACACAAAGTAGAAATCGATCATAAGATATAGCATAAGCGGAAGTCTAAGATATCATAAAATGCATCAATTGGACAACAAGTAAAAATAGCTAAATATCTATACATCAAGTCTAAAAGCCTCTACTCGTAAGATGAGCTGAAGGGACAAAACCCTCAACTAGCTCTAGTATGTCTAAAAACTGAAATGACTAAAAGTAAACATAATTTACAACCAATATCCTTGAATGATGAGGACTCACCACAAGCTAATATTAGAGTTGGGACATGGGAGAATCAAGCAGCGTGGCTGAGACAGAACACCTGAACTTATACCATGAGATGATATAACACAAAATTATGCGATTAGTACTTTGAATGTACTGAGTATGGAGGATAAGTAAAATATGAGAATAAGGACAACATGATATACCACATGACTATGAAATTATTATAAAACATGAGTTGTTCATCATAATCTGAAGTATAATGAAAAGATTTTGAAAATGAAATCATAAAGCTTAACAGGTTTGAAATCATAAGTAGAACTCATAAACTGATCAATGGATCAAAATACACTATAAAACATGATATCATAAATCCTAAGCATGGAGAAATATGAAACATGAGGAACAATGGGAGAATTTCATAACTGACACCATAATGAATGAGCACATGATGCCCAACCATCTCATTCAAGTTGGCAGGTCCGTTCAAGGACTTGCGAGAGCAAAGAACGATGAAGGCGTGATATCACTCATGAGCCCATTCGGGTAGGGAAAATACTCTATGGCAAGGATCCTACCATACCTAGGTGGCACGTAGTTTTGCCACCTGGGTGTGTTGAACCCTGACCAACTCAGTGTTAAATACTGCTCAAAATATGCATACTGCTCATAACCATTACCATGAAAAATAATTTGTTTTTAATGGCCTAGTTAGAAATAATGAAACTCATAAATTTCTTAGCATAACTTAATTAGCTATGAAAATAATACTAATAATTCAGCCATGATACATGATACATAAGCTTGAGATCCATGAAATTCATACATAATTGCAATACCCCAAAAGTCCCTAAAATCAGGCTCGAGGGTTGAAATAGATGAAGTAGGAAAATTCGTACCAGGTCATAGAATGACTCATCAGGTGACTCGTTAAGTCACCTGAGGATCGTCTAGTGACCCGTTAGTGTGTGCTAATTTGGAAGAATGAGATTTATTCTGGTATTTCACGGGTGGGTTGATGAGTCTTCATGTTACCACATGAGTTTTGGTGCCTCTCATTAAGAGTGTGTGGGGTGTGGAAAGGATGAATTGGCAGTGCTGGCAAAGGATGAAGGGACGAGTCATCATGCATCTAACGACTTGTCAAGTGGTCTGTGAGGGGAGAAAGTTCAGTGAATGGAAATTTTTCCAGTGATGGTAATGGGTGAGGACCACGAGTCGTCAGTGGACCCAACAACTCATTATGTCCCCTGTTGGGACTGGTAGTGACATTTTCCCTGCGAAATCATAAGGGTATTTTTGTAATTCCTAAGCTCCTAAGCCCTAAACTACATCGTTTTAGGATCTGAAAGAGGTGTATTAAGGGAGTTAAACCTATTCTAAACCATTCCCCTCCCACACATGCAAGACAAAGACTTCCCCATTGAAGATCTAGCCTAGAGTCTTCAATTTCTTCTCTAAACTTCTTTGGCTTCCAAAGACAAGTGTAGATTTAGTTTATACAGGTATGTGAAGCCATGAATAAGGATTCCTTTCACTATCATTCTCAAAATTATCCTCAATTCTATGAATTCATGTTTTATATCAAGTTCACGATCTTATAGGATTTTATCCTAATTTTATGAAATTCTCTATGATTTGTTTATGGGTTAATTCCCTTCATATTTCAAAGTATGTTTTAACACTCATGAGAAGATTCTATATCTATTTTGATTATAAATTCATCCTTTCAAGTTTTAGAAAATTATGCCCAATTATGCAAGTTCATGAAAAGTCAAATTTATGATTTATGATTTCAAGTATGATGAGATATCTAGTATATATGAATGTTTACAAATTTGTCATATATTAATATATGATTTTTATCAATGAAGTATATTTCAAGTATGCATTATTTTTACATTTGAGAAAGCCCACACAAGACAAGTATGTTTTATGATCTACCTAAGGCTAACAAGATCAAATGATTGATATATGTTTTGGAGTCAAGACTCCTCAAAAATATAAATTCAAGCTATGTTCTAAAATATGATTATATGAGCATATTACATGTTTTTGGGAGTAGTATATAGAACCAAGTAGGCTAGGGGTTCTAAGGTTTCCCAATCTCATAAACTAAGCGTCAACGTAGGCATATTTTCGGGCCTCTCAAGAGAGTTTTTCCCCCTGCCCAAGGGCACACCATGATATGATACCTTACTTATCCTTTGCCCTTGCAAGGCTTAGTATGGCCCTTCTCCACTGGGCAAGACGTGGGAGCGTCATTTGCTTATATATGGCGGTTGTCTATTATGACAACTCTCACATTATTCCTCATGAATTTTAGTTATGCATGTTTATGACATATGATATTATGTATACAACAGGTTTGACCCAATGATCTATTTATATGCTTTTAATTATGACTTCAGTTGTGGCAAGCCATATGATTATATTTTCAACTTTGGGTCGTTCAATTCAAATATGAGATTTAGTGTATGACTATTCAAGCTTTCAGGTATCAACATACAGTCCTTACTCTCATGACTTATGATTTATGTTATGTGCATGATTTCAGTTATACTTACTCATCCTATTTTACTTACCTTGCATACTCAGTACATTTCAAGTATTGACTGCATATTCTGTGTTGTATCATTTCATGATACAGGTTTAGATGTTCAGACTAAGTCTCGTTGTTAACTAGTCTCTAAAGCTTAGTCCAGTTCCCTTGTTGGTGAATCCTCATCCTTCGAGGACCTTCACACGACTGAGTTGTGTTGCTTTCAATTTTAGACTCTCAGTGATCTAGTTGGGGATGTTGTCCCATCAGGTCTCTAGTTATGTTAGAGGTTTTTTTAGACAAAATGTAGAGTTTCAGCTCAGTTAGTGTTGACTCTATGTGGTTGATATGTATTCAGAATTCCTCTTATTCATGCTTTGAGTTATCATTTTTTGATTGAAGTACGTGCTTTAGTTATCATGTTCATGCAATGGATCGACTTAGAGCTATTCATGGTTCTAGGTCCCGTGTCTCGGTCCAGGCCTATTTTGGTGCCATGAAAAACTTGGTATCAGAGCAAAGGTTTAGAGTGTCCTAGGGTGTCTAAAATCCGCATTGAGTAGAGTCTTTTCCATGGGTGTGAAGCGCGCCACACTTATGTGGGAGAGCCTACAAGATGTTTTAGGAAATTTTCCTTCTTTCATGATATATGTCATGCATTGAAGTACCTCTCTATCCTTCTAACTCATGCTATACACGTTTGCAGAATCATGCCTCCACGCCGAGTAAAAGCTAGAAGAAAACAAAAATAGAAATGGCCAGGAAGATGGAAATGGAGATAGGCACCAGCAAGCCCCGCCAACACTAGTAGGTCCTTTGCTCGAGCAGGTCTCTCATGTTGAGTTTAGAGCGGCATTTCATATTTTGGCACAAGCTTTGACCACTCAGGTCAACCAGCAGGTGGTGGCCCATGTCCCTCTGAATGGGAATACAGCAGTGGCTCAAGTTTGGGACTTCCTCAGGATTAATCCATTTGAGTTCCGTAGGTCAAGAGTGGATAAGGACCTGCATGATTTTCTGGAGGAGATATAGAAGATCACCAAGATTATGGGAGTGACAGGTGAAGAGAGCACATACTTAGCCTCCTATTAGCTGAAGGGGTTTTTTGTATTTGGTATCGTCAGTGGAGAGATAGTAGAGCAGTGGGTACAGTTCCCGTGAGCTGGTAGGAGTTCATGACTGCCTTCTTAGATAGATTTTTCCCGAGGGAGTTGAGGGTAGAAAAGGCGGTAGAGTTCGTCAACTTGAGGTAGAAAAATATGACTATGCAAGAGTACGCATTGGAGTTCATCCGACTGTCCAAGTATGCGCTGGAGATGGTTGTGTATTAGAGATCCCGTATGAATAAATTTGTGTATGAAGTGTCAGATTCACTGGTTAAGGAGTGTAGGACCACAATGCTGAATAGTGATCTAGACTTCTCTTGATTGGTTTTATACTCCAAGCAAATAGAGGTGGATTAGATGTAGGAAAGGGAGAGAGAGGCTAAGAGGGCCAGGACAAGCAGCTTTGTGTTTTTCTAGCAGAGGTCTAGTAGCGGACATCGTTAGCAGTCCTATAAGAGATCATCAGCCCCAGCACTGTCATCAGCTAGTGTGCCATCCAAATCAAGGTGTGATCAGAGAGGAAATACATTAGGCTCTAGAGGATAGTGGAGTAGGTAAGGGAGCCCAACGTGCTAGTTTGTGGCAAGTGTCACAGGAAACACCTAGGGGAGTGCCTACTGATGTCGCCCAAATTACACCTCACAATTGAGATATAAAGCGGTCGATGTAAAATATACAACCCAATGAAGGTTGAGGTCGATCCCACATAAAATGATCAGGACAGGGCCCCGACCTACCCTAAAATTCTATACAACTAAAATACAAAAGTCTCTACAACCTGGCAACTCCGAATGAAAGGAGCTGACCGAACTGCGACTGTGAACAACTGTTACTAAATATCCTGAACCCTATCTGTCTAAATCTGAAGGAAAGTAATGCAACGCCCCACAATTGGGCATCAGTACAATATGTATAGAATATGTACGGCAGTAAATAGGCTGAATGAAAGCTGTGAAATACTAAAAGTGAGTAGGAAGGAAAGGCAGAAAAATTAACTTGTAAGTTGGCTTATTCATAATCTGCATCTAACAAGCACTACACATACATGGGCTATGACTGAAGAATCACATATATTCAAAAGTTATAGCTAACATACAAAAATGCAAGCAAGAACCTAACTTGGACCCCATAAGCCTGGAAGTTTAACCAGCACAGAATAACCCACCCTGGGTCCCCATAAGCCCTGGTGAGTGCACTTCAATCTATACACCCCTAACCAGGTTTCTATGACTCTACTAGTTCTATAGCCAACCTACCAATCTCATGGGTTTGCAACTGAGCCCACTCAGCCCCTAATCTGTAGCTGTGTCTGAGTCCGGTGAACTCCTGATATCTAATATCTACACCCTAGGCACCAAGCTCGATGGGGGGTTTTGTGTAGTGCCGATTGGTATATAAATAGTCCGGTCATGAAATGGACTTTATGAGGACCTGTGACCCCATCTTCGTCCCTCACGGACGGCATGCCACTCTCTGGAGCGACATTATGTCACCCTTGGCGGGTGTCGACAAAGCTAGAAACCCTGGGTGGTCATGGATGGCTCCTATGTGAGGGCAACCCCAACCAAGGTGTTGTACTAACATCTCAATCTAGCCGCTTCAAAGGCGTGACTAGCCTTCTAGGACTAACTCCGCCACTACTCGCCCCCTAGGATAGTCTGCAAAGCTGCTAGCAGGCACGCCTTACACTTGTATCTGATCAGAGGATCCCGATAGTGACCATCATCTCTAATAGTCTGTACTGAATAGGGCGAGATCTGGAGTGGTCCAACACAACTCTCTATATGTCATACCCGGACATCTATAAATCATAATAACTGTGGGGTCGCGAATGACTAACTACTCAGTTTCTCTTCTTAGGACAACTATAGGGCTGGTACTAGCCGAACATGCTTTAGAGCGATTGGTCCCTAATCCTCCATAGGAATTTTACTGACATCCTTATCCTGTGGGAAGTACAGTACTAACATGGTACTTACTAATTCCTTACACCTCATCTTGGTCTAATCGGATCTTATATTACTTTTCTGGGCGATTCTTAACCTTATAGGAAAGTTTATGTAGACTTAGCCACTCGTGGCGATCTGTACCTAAGTACCTTATAAGGAATGGCAGGGGCACTGGCCCGACCTCTAACTGCTAATAAGGCCACCATCCTTAGGGTACCCACGTGTCTATTTTACTTGGACGATCGGACTGGCTTCTTGGGTGATCTGTAGGATAAATGCTAAGTCAACTGAGACTCACAATTACTGATAGTAGCTAACTAGATGGTAGGCTATCTCTCAACTCACTAGACAACCCTAGGCTGCTGACTTTAAAGTATGGCCTTTCTATATGAATTTCTGGCCCTGGGGCGTAAAGGTATGCCAATGGCCTCTGCACGTGCTTCCCGGACAATACAGGCGCCCGACTGGTAGTTAAACCCCCTAGTTGCGCTCATGATGTTCAACTTACTAGCTTAGAATCGATAACTCTCACGAGCTCCTAAGGTCTAGGCCTTGCAAAAAATATACAATCTTACTAAAATAATGAACTGAGGAATAGAAAAGTTTCTATGACGCTTCTAGCGCGTAACATACTTATCGTGTCTTTTCTCTATAAGGGATACTACGGTATAGTCTGTATACATTTTCTAGCAGTTAACCACAATATATATATACCCGTAATCTACTGATAGCAATTACTCACAGCATATTTGATCCTTATAGACCAGTAATGGCTAATTCCAACATGTTTAATCATCATTTAATGGTAGAAGCTATCTAGAACATATAAAATCATCATTTCTATTTGAGAGCATAAGTCGAAACATTATTCAACGAGTATACTTGTCGGGGATTAAGACTCTCTATACTGGTTCAAATGAAGTCAAATTAAACTTGGTATGAGATAACCTTGTGACTGTATTCATGTCAATTACTCTCCATCCCCTTGCAATAATGGCCACCTCCTTTATTGTCCTTCCCAATTCCTACTATCTCGTCTTTTCTTGAATGTCGCTGGAGCTCTATTACTTTGATTCAATGATATTTTCTGTCTTTCCATGCAATCAATGTTCTCTCCTTTTGTCCCATCGTGTTTTCGTTAAATTCTGGAAGTATGGTCTGCTAATCGAAGTTCTGCTACCCTTCGAATATAGAGTCGACCTCTGGGTCTTATGATTTCCCCCCTTATTATCCTAAGGGCCAATGACTCTCTACTAGGCCTTGTTTCCAGGCTGTTCTAGGTTAAAGTCTCTATGTTGGTACTCCTTTACCTATGCAACTGGAGGAGATATTATAGTAGACTAGGCTAAAACTTTACTATCTCTTAACTGTCAATCTGATGCTTAGTTTTTGACATCTAGCAACGGTCCCGTACTTTGTCAATTTGCTTCAACTTAGAGGTGATTCCAGTTTTCCCCCCATTAGATACTTGTGCCTTTCCTCTTGCTCCCTTAGACTGAGCTCTAAGGTTTGTGCCTTCTACCTCATACGTCAAGGATATTACCGACCAGGTCTACTGACCTATATGTCTTATGACTCGCACTCGGGCCTATTTTGTTCATATGATCTCCCTATCCTTCAATATCACAAACTAAGGCCATAACCATTATCTTTCAGGTATGTCCTGCCATCATTACCATGCTACAACGGATTCAGCCTTTTTTCGACTTGAGCTTTATTATTACTGGGGATTTATCACTGATAAACTCTCTTATACACACTTGAGTGCTATTGGCAATCTTACTCCTCCCCTCCTCACTTACTACCATAAGGGTCTAGATAACTTATTAATACTAAGCATTTCAACCACTCTCTAATCCTTCTCGGAGACAACAATTCTAGCCCTCCTTTACTATTCGTTATGAGCACCATAGCATTGACACTTACGCTTTCTATTATGCTGAAAGAACAAGCTAGGAGGTGGGAAATGGCCCTTTCTTACTGTGAGAGAACTGAGGTATGGAACCTTACAATATCCGAAAAGTTGGAGGTAGGAATCCTACAATTTCCTCCTTCTTTTGCACCTTTCAGGTAATTCAACATTAACTATTGCCCCTAGCTAATTCTAAATATCTAGTAAGTAAACCAACTCATAGGCACATATATACTATATTCCTAAACCCCTATTTTGAGGTTGCAGGGAAAACTAGGGATGGCACTGGCATATCTATCTCATTATGAGGTTCCTGGTACCTCGAGAGGGAGATGGAGAAATGTAAAAGACATCTACTCTCGCCCTTGGTCTAACCGCCTCCCAATTGTAGCACTTCACCGGTACCTCCTCCTGCTGCTATAGTTATCTTGCAACTGGATGGAGTCTGTCTTATATAAAATATTATTCTAGATAGACATAACAAGGAAAGCTTAAGGACTCGACCCTATATAATTCTGGTCTATAGCACGATCTAAGAAGAAAGAGGGGTAACCATACTATCATGCCTTGTAGCCTCCTTCTTATAAAATGTGGTGCACAACACATTTATAACCAAGACTCAACAAGACATGGCTTGTAGAATCCCTAGGATACGAACTGCTCTAATACAAACGTGTCATGCCCCACCTTGGGAGGCATGACTGGCACCTAGTTCCTACTAGGATCTGAACTAACTTAACTAAGCCTAGGCATACCTGGTGCAGACTTGCTCCTCAAATCAAGAATACAATGGGCTATATCTCGGCTGTAAATGTAGCCTCCAGCCGAATAGGCCATATAGCCACCTGTAAATGAAAACATCTAACCAACAATAGGCAACAAAAGGGATCCTATGCGGGCCGATAAGGCCACAATGCTGTCTAGTTATAACAGAAATGAAGACAAACTAATGTCCTAGGCCCCACATGGCCAGCATACGAAACATAACTGATTAAGGCCCCACATGGCCAACATACAACTAACTAACTGATGACTGTAGTATGCAAGCCTTTAAGATTACAAATAGTGGTTGGCACAGGGCCCCAGCCTACCCCAAAATGCTATACAACTGAAATACAGAAGTCTCTACAACCTGGAGACTCCGAATGAAAGGAGCTGACCCAGCTGTGACTCTTAACAGCTGCTACTAAAGATCCTGAACCCTGTATGTTTAAATTTGTAGGCAAGTAATACAGCGCCCCACAATTGAGAATCAGTACAATATGTACCAAATATGTAAGGCAGTACATAGGCTGATTAAAACTTGTGAAATACTGAAAGTTAGTAGGAAGGAGAGGCAGAAAGATTAACCTGTAAGCTGGCTTATTCGTAATCTGCATCTAACAAGCACTACTCATACATGGGCTATGACTGCACAATCACATATATTCATAAGTTATAGCTAAATGACAAAAATTAAAGAAAACACCTAACTTGGGCCCCACACGCCTGGAAGGTACAATCAGCATAGTATAACCCACCAGGGGCCCCCATAAGCCCTGGTGAGTGCACTTCAATCTATATACCTATAAACAGGTTTCTATGACTCTACAGGTGTTGTAGACAACCTACCAATCCCCTGGGTTTGCAACTGAGGCCACTTGGCCCCTAATCTTTAGCTGTGTCTGAGTCCGGTGGACTCCTAATATCTGATATCTGCACCCCGAGAACCAGGCTCGACAGAGGGTGTGGTGTAGTGCTAACCAGTATATAAATAGTCCAGGCATGTAATGGACTGTATGAGTACCTGGGACCCCATCTTCATCCCTCGCAGACGGTGTGCCTCTCTTTGGGCCGACATCATCTCGCCCCTGGCGGGCATCAACACAACTAATAACCCTGGGGTGGTCATGGATGGCTCCTAAGTGAGGGCAACCCCAACTAAGGTGTTGTGCTAACATCTCAATCTTTCCACTCAAAAGGCATGACTGGCCTTCTAGGCCTAATTCAACCGCTGCTCGTCCCCTAGGATAGTCTGTAAAGATGCTAGCAGGCACTCCATGCACCTGTATCTGATCAGAGGATCCTGATAGTGATCATGACCTCGAATAGTCTAGACTGAATAGGGCAAGATCTGGAGTGGTCCAACACAACCCTCTATATGTCCTGCCCAGACATCTATAACTCATAATAACTATGGGGTCATGAATGACTAACTACTCAGTTCATCTTCTTAGGACAATTGTAGGGATGGTACTGACCGAACATGCTTTTGAGCGATCGACCCCTAATCCTCCATAGGAAGTTTACTGACATCCTTAACCTGTGGGTAGTACTGTACTAACATGGTACTTACTAGTGTCTTAGACCTCATCTTGGTCAAATTGAATCTTATATTACTTTTTTGGGCGATTCTTAACCTTATAGGCAAGTGTATATAGACTTAGCCACACCTAGCGATCTGTACCTGAGTACCTTATAAGGACTGGATAGGGCACTGGCCCAGCCTCTAACACTAATAAGGCCCCCTTCCTTACGGTACCCACGGGTCTATTTGACTTGGACGACTGGACAAGCTTCCTGGGTGATCTGTAGGATAAATGCTAAGTCAACCAGGACTGAAAATTACTGATAGTAGCTAACTAGATAGCAGGATGTCACTCAACTCACTAGACAACCCTAGGCTACTGACTTTAAAGTATGGCCTTCCTATCTAAATTTTTGTCCCTAGGACGTAAAGGTACGCCAATGGCCTCTGGCATGCTTCCCAGACAATACAGGCGCCCAACTTGTAGTTAAATTGCCTAGTTGCGCCCATGTGGTTCAACTTACTAGCTTAGGCTCGATAACTCTCGCGAGCTCCTAAGGTCTAGGCCTGGCAACAAACATACAATTCTACTAAAATAATGAACTGAGGAATATAACAGTTTCTATGATGCTTCTAGCGCGTATCGTACTTATCGTGTCTTTTCTCGATGAGGGATACTACAGTATAATCTATACATATTTTCTAGTAGCTAACCACAACATATATATACCTGTAATCTACTGATAGCAGTTAATCGCAACATATCTCATCCTTATAGATCAGCAACGGCTAATTCTGACATGTTTAATCATCATTTAATAGTAGCAGCTATCTATAGTGTATAAAATCATCATTTCTATTTGAGAGCATATGTCTTAACACTGTACGACAACTATACTTGTCGAGTATTAAGACTTACATACCTTAATTGTCATTTTCTGAATAACCGCCGAGTTTCAACTTGTATTCACCATCTCTCTTCAGCTGTAACCGTTATCATAGGAGAAAGAGATGAATTTCAATACCAAATTCGGTGTAAAACCATAACTTTTAATACCAATATTGACTAAACTTTATCTTAACAAAAAACGACCAAAAATGTATTATTTCCCGAGAGTTCAGAAGGGAGAAATGCTTACTTGAAGCCTGTGATTGTATAGAACTCAGTTTGGAGCAATTCTGACAAATTTTGCTTAGTGGGATACGATTCGCCGGGCGAATTTAACGAAAATAACTCCGTAATAATTCTCCCTACAGGCTTAATCTTTGATACCAAAAGTTAATTTGAATTTGCACGGCCTTTGGCAGCATAAACGGATGAAAATTACTTTAATCCTTCGTGTTTCCTCCTCCCTAGCCATGAGTTTAAATTGGAAAATGATTTAAATTGTGAAGAGGCCTTTATATACATTCTTGGGCGGTGCCGGGGGGTGTGCAGTGCGCCCCCCATCGCACCACAATTGCCCCGCGTCGTGCTTCCCATTGAGGCAGCAGGCCTGGCGCCCCGCGCCTCTAGAAGAGACAGCAGGCCTGACGCTCCGTGCTGGCTGGCACGTTGCGTTGGCCCTAAGCGCACTAGTATTATCCGACCACCCCTCCGAGGCTTTTTCCAACACGCGTCAAGATCTTCTTACTTGTCACCAATCCGCGTGTACAGTTACTAATTGTTAACATTTTCGGGGTGTAACATTCAGCTTCGCCAATAGACAATGGTC
>JACEIK010005272.1:11952-30271 GCA_018107945.1 Datura stramonium
CGCTATACTGGCTATCTGCTGATAATTGAGTTTGAATCCTACTAAATTGATTTTAACCAAACTTTGAATCTATACAAATGTAATACCCCGGAAGCCCAAAGATCGGACCCGGTAGTTAAAATGGAAAAATTGTGCATTTGGTGTTGCAGACTCAGGATGAGTCATTGGATGACTCATGAGGTGAACCCACGAGTCGTCAGGTGACTCGTGGGAAGACCAGTGAAATTTGTGAAGAGTTTGAGGAGAAGGGTCCCCACAGGCGTGGCAATGACTCGTGGTCATACCCCACGAGTCATCACGTTAGTCGTGGGTGAGTTAGAAGGAAGAAAAAAGAAGTTACAATAGTGCACTTCACGGTTGGTGACCACGAGTCGTTGTCACCCCTAACGATTTTTTATGTCGGTCATTATGAGCCCATAAGACAAGGCTAGGCAGTGCACCTAATGAGCCAAATGAATCGTCTGCCCCAGTGACGAGTCGTCAAGTCGTCCGTTAGGACCACCTGGCAGTAATTTCCTGCGAAATTAGTAAGGGTCTTTCCATAATTTCAATGTTCATTAGACCTAAACTATGTCGTTTTAGCTTATGAAAGATGCATTTTTAATGGGATAAACTATTCTATGTCCTCAATCATGCATGCAAGAGTATAGAGAAGTGCTCAAGGGTAATTCAAGGCTTCCCTCTTCAAAATCATTCCAATTCCTTCTTGGTCATTCAAGGGAGATTAAGAATCAGTTGTTTTTAGGTATGTAAGACTATCAATGGGTCTTTCCTTTCACACCCATGCCCATTCTCCATGTTTTCATGAAAATTCTACAAAAACTTTATTGGGTTCTTAAGTAGATTTATTTAAAAATTCAATGATTCTTAATGGGCTTTGTCATTTTCAAACCTTATCGTATTCTAGGGGGGTTTGATCAGATTTTGTAATTTAATTTATTTATAACGTTACCGATTATTTAACTCTCTTGAAATTAAGCCTAATTATGCATGACCCATGATTAGTCGATTTATGATCTACTTTTCTATTAACGATATTTACAAGACCAACATGAATTATGATTTAAAATGTGAATTTTAATCAATTACCCATCATGATTTTATTAGAAATTCAAGCTACATGTATGATCTTAAAGTATGCATGAAACCTATGAGTTATGAATTATGTTTTGGCTGACTCATGGGCCTCGTTTCATGGCTAGTTCATGTATGTACAAGTATGTTTATGATTATCATGATTTAACTAGCCTATGAATTCATGCATGTTATACTATCAGCACTATATATTTTTTGGGAGCAGCATCAAAAATTGAGTAGGTTTGGGGCCTAGGTTATACCCTGGATCTCATAAACTACGTGCCACAGTAGGTATGTTAGGACCTCCTTTGTGACTGTCCCCGACCCATATGGCCCTTTTCAAGGTGATATCACTCCCCTCATGGTTCTACCCTTGGCAAGGTACGAACGACCTCCCGACTAGGTTTACAAGTCGGACTTCATGTGTGCTCATATGGGGTAATATCGGTTAAGAGAATCTCCCACTATTCCTCATGTTTGTGAATTCTTATGATTATGTATTTTGGCTCAAGTCGTGTTAAGTAAAGCTTTTCTCCTATGATTATGATTATGTTGTATTATGAATGTCTTAAAAACCTTTAGCCTAATGGTATGTTATGATGTTTATGATATGAGCATGAAGTCTTACTGTTATGGCCATTTATGAGTTTTATATATTTTAAATGTCCGTTTTACTTATCTTGAATACTCGGTACATTCCACGTACTGACCGCATACTTTCTATATTGTATCATTTCATGATACAGGACCCGGCTCTAAGGCTCACCCTCTTTAGTAGCTCTTCAGAGTTCACTATCAGCTTATTTGGTTAATCCTCATGTTCTGATGGCCATATGTTCAGACTCTATTGTTCTATTTTAGTTTCAGTATTGAAGGGTTAGTTGGGGTATTGCCCCTTCAACCCGTCTTTCATGATTAGAGGCTTTTCAGACTATCAGTTGTATTCAACAATCATGTATGGATCATGTATTGTCTTTTTCCGTTATTATGTCATGATTTCATTTCCTTATGTTAAGTCTTCCTCTTACATGAATAAATTAGATGTATGCTCACACCATGGGTCGACTTGGGTCTCTCAAGGCTCCTTGTTCCGTGTCTACTATCTGGGTATGCGTTCAAATTGTGACAAACTTGGTATCAGAGGCATATCTTTGAGGTCTCCGAGGGTGTCTGAAAGTCGCATTAAGTAGAGTCTTTTTTAAAGGTGTGAAGCACACCACACTTATGATGAAGAGGTTACGAAACGTTTAGGAAATGTTCCCTTCTTTGTGATCTATGTCGTGCGATGAAAGTCCTTACCCTCCTAATCCGTGCTATTCGTGTTTGCAGAATCATGCCTCCATGCTGAGTGAACGCCAGAAAAAATGGTAATGGTAATAATCATGAGGGTGCCAATGGCGACGAGCATCAGCCAGCCCCACCCATTCATAAGGAGCACGCACCAGAGCCAGCTACCCACACTGGTTTAGGGCAGCGATTCAGATGCTGGCACGGGACATGGCTACCCAGGTTCATAATCAGACAGTGGCGCATTACCCTAAGAACGGAAATGTGGCGGTGGCTAGGGTGAGGGATTTCTGGAGAATAAGTCCTCTTGAGTTCACGGGGTCAAAGGTGGACGAGGATCCACATGATTTTATTGAGGAGATTCTGAAGATCACCCAGGTTATGGGGGTGAACAATGGGGAGTGTGTTGACTTGGCCTCCTATCTTCTAAAGGAAGTGGCTCACATATGGTTCAAGAAGTGGAGAGATACGAGGGTAGTGGGAGCAGGCCCGATAGGTTGGGAAGAGTTCCACGCGACATTTTTTGATCGGTTCTTCCCTCGGGAGATGAGGGAGCTCAAGGCGACCGAGTTTGTTAATTTGAAACAGGGTGACATGTCCGTTCATGAGTATGCATTGGAGTTCACCCGATTAACCAAGTATGCCCCAAAGTTGGTCGCGACCCATAGGGCTCGTTGATTCGTTTTGTCTATAAGGTGGCGGATTATTTGGATAAGGATTGCAGGACCACCATGCTATATTGGGATATCGACTTTCCCCATATTATGTTGCATGCACAGTAGATGGAGTCAGTCTACTAGAGGAAGAGGGAGGCCAAAAGGGCCAGACCGACAATTGTGGGACTTCTTGGGTCAGATTAGGAGGTGGACAGCGTTAGCAGTCTCAGCATAGGTCTATTGCTCCAGCACCATCATCGGCCAACACTCCATCTAGATTAGCATGTAGGTGGAGTGCTCTTTCCTAATTTGTGTGCGGTGCGGCAAGAATCACCCTCGGAGGTGCTTAGTTGTCTTGGATGCTTGCTTTGGGTGTGGCAAACCCGAACACAAACTTAAGGATTGCCCCTCAGCCAGATCAGGGGTCGGTGTAGCCCGTGTGACGACAGCTAGTTTTGTCGCTCCAGGAGCACTTCCCCCTAAGCAGGTTGCTCTACTAGTTCAGCAAGCGGTCACCGCCAGAACAGGTTTTATGCTTTAGTACCCCGCAAGGAGAAGGAGGCTTCACCAAATGTGGTCACTGGTATGTTGCAGGTCTTTAATATTGATGCTTATGCCTTTTTAGATACAAGAGCTACTTTGTCTTTTGTGACCCGTTATATTGCTAGTAGTTTTGGGGTTAACCCTGATATCCTGTCAGAACCGTTCTTAGACTCTACTCCAGTCGGTGATTCAGTTGTAGCTAGGCGGGTATATAGAGGTTTCCCCATTACAGTATTGCATAAGGTCACCTCCACAGACTTAGTAGAGTTAGTTATGACTTACTAAGACATCATTCTAGGCATGGATTGGTTGTTTTCATGTTATGCTTCGGTTAATTGTAGGACCCATGCGGTGGAATTTTGATTTTCGGGTGAGTCAAATTTGGGGTGGAATGGTAATTCAATTGTACCAGTCGATCAGTTTATTTCATATCTTAAGGCTAGGAAAATGATTTCTAAAGGCTGCATGTATCATCTAGTTAGGGTTAAGGATGTTGTGTCCGAGAACCCGACTATCCAGTCAGTTCTGATGGTGTGTGAGTATCCGGAGGTCTTTCTCGATGATTTGCCAGGTGTTCCTCCTATGAGAGAAATTGATTTTCGTATTAACCTCTTACCCGATACACAACCTATCTCTATTCCTCCGTACAGGATTTCTCTAGTTGAGCTAAGGGAATTGAAGGATTAGTTGAAGGACCTATTAGATAAGGGCTTCATTAGACCGAGCAAGTCTCCATGGGTGCACCAGTTTTATTTGTTCGGAAGAAGGATGGATCACTTTGGATGTGCATTGACTATCGAAAATTGATCAAGTTCACCGTCAAGAACAAATACCCCTTACCCAGGATTGATGACTTGTTTGACCAACTCCAGGGTGCCAGATGATTCTCGAAGATATACCTCAGGTCCAGATATCACAGCTTATGGTTCGGGAGTGTGATATCCCGAAGACAACCTTTAAGATGTCATATGGCCATTATGAGTTTGTAGTTATGTCTTTTGGACAAACAAATGCACCTGCAACTTTCATGGACCTAATGAATAGGGTGTTCAAGCAATATCTAGACCTGTTCATGATTGTGTTCATCGATGATATCCTTATTTACTCTCGGAGCGAGGAGAAGCATGCCGCTCATTTGGGAGTAGTGCTGCAGACTCTCATGGATCGCCAAACGTATGAAAAGTTCTGCAAGTGTGAGTTCTGTTTGGACTCCATGGCATTTCTAGGCCATATGGTATCGAGTGAGCGCATAAAAGTAGATTCTCAGAAACCGAGGCAGTGAAGAATTGGCCTAGACTGGTGAATCCCTCAGATATTCGGATCTTGTTGGGTTTAGCTGGCTACTATCGGAGATTTGTTGAGGGTTTCTCATCTATTGCATCACCTTTGACTAAGTTGACTCAGAAAAAGGTGAAGTTTCAATGGTCGGAGGCTTTTGAGAAGAGCTTCCAAGAGTTGAAGGCTCGACTCACTACCGAACCGGTGTTGACACTACCAGAGGGTACGAATGGTTTTGTTGTGTATTGTGATGCTTCGAGAATTGGGCTCGGATGTGTATTTATGCAGCGGGGAAAGGTAATAGCATATGCCTCCAGGCAGTTAAGGGTCCAAGGGAAGAATTACCCGACCCATGTTCTAGAGTTGGCAGCGGTGGTGTTCGTGTTGAAGATATGGCGACATTATTTATATGGGGTCTATGTGGATGTATTTATGGACCACAAGAGCTTACAATACGTGTTCACGAAAAGGACCTCAATCTACGGTAGAGAAGGTGGTTAGAGCTACTCAAATACTACGATATGAGTGTTCTTTACCATCTGGGTAAGGTAATGTGCTAGCGGACGCACTTAGTAGGCTCTTAGAATGTGTCCTATGTTGATGACGGAAATAAGGAGCTGGTGAAAGATGTCCATCAACTTACAAGGTTGGGAGTTAGGTTGGTCGACTCAACCGATGGCGGTGTTGTTGTGAAAAACGGGTCAGAATCATCCTTGGTGACTGATGTGAATGCTAGACAAGATGAGGATCCAATTATGGTAAAGCTGAAGGAAGCCGTTCGAAGTCATAAGGTGGAGGTCTTCTCCCAAGGGGTGATGGTGTGCTTCGATAGCAGGGTCGCATATGTGTTCCTGATATTGATGATTTGAGGAGCTGGATATTGCATGAGGCCCATGGCTCCATGTATTCTATCCATCCAGGTGCCACTAAGATGTATCGTGACTTACGAGAAATCTTTTGGTGGGATGGCATGAAGAAGAATATTGTAGAATTTGTAGCCAAATGCCCGAACTGTCAGCTAGTAAAGGTCGAGCATCAAAGGCTAGGAGGCATACTTCAAGACATTAGCATTCCCACTTGGAAGTGGGAAGAGATTAATATGGATTTCATTACAGGCCTACCTCATACTCTCCGAAAATATGATTTTATATGGGTGGTGGTAGACAGGTTGACCAAGGATGCACACTTTCTACAAGTCAAAACCACAAATTCAGCGAATGATTATGCAAACAATATATTCGGGAGTTGGTTCAGTTAAATTGAATGCCTTTGTCTATTATTTCGAACCGAGGTACTCAATTTACCTCCCAGTTATGGTGGTCTTTTCAAAAGGGGCTTGGGACTCAGGCAAAGCTCAGTACGGCCTTTCATCCGTAAACGGATGGCTAAGTAGAACGAACAATACAGACTCTCTAGGACATGTTCAGAGCATGTGTACTGGACTTCAAAGGTATTTGGGATGATCATTTACCTCTGATCGAGTTTTCTTATAACAACAACTATCACTCTAGCATCCAGATGGCACCGTTTGAGGCTCTTTATGAGCGGAGTTATAGATCGCCCATTGGATGGTTTGAGGTTGGTGAGGAAGCTATGATAGGGCTTGATTCGGTCCATGAAGCTATGGTAAAGGTTCAGATTATAAGGGACCGGTTAAAAACCGCTCAGAGTCATCAGAAGTCATATGCTGATATGAGGAGGAGATATTTGGAGTTCGAAATAGACGATTGGGTATTTCTAAAGGTATCTCCCATGAATGGAGTCATGATGTTTGGGAAGAAAGGAAAACTCAGCCCGCGATATGTTGGTCCCTACTGGATTATCAAAAAAGATGGTACGGTAGCGTATGAGTTGGACTTTCCCTCAGAGTTGTCTTCCATGCATTCTGTGTTTCTTGTATCTCTTTTGAAGAAATGCATGGGAGATCCAACTTTAGTTGTTTCGGTGGACAGCGTTGGTATAAAAAATAGCCTTAGCTATGAGGAAGTCCCAGTGGAAATACTAGATCGTCATGTTTGGAAGATAAGGAACAAAGAAGTAGCTTCAGTTAAAGTCTTATGGAGAAATCAACATGTTGAAGAAGCTACAAGGGAAGCCGAAGCGGATATGAAGGCTATATACCCACACTTGTTCTCTACCGGCTTAGTTCCGACTTGAGGTATCAGTTGTGCTCTATGACTCTATTTATTTTTCATGTTTAGTTCATGTGTTTGAGTTTCTTTTATGTGTATGGATGTGTATGTGAATCATGAGATCAGTTCATCTATGTGATCTGAATCGAACATAGTCGTTCTGTTAAGTTTCAGTTTGAATGATAAGTATTTGATTATGATAATTGTATGTTTCTGTTTTCTGCTTTTTTCGAACATTCTAAGACGAATGTTCCCAAGGGGGAGATATTGTAATACCTCGAAAGCCCAAAGATCGGACTCGGGAGTTGAAACAAGAAAACTGTGCATTTGGTGTTGCAGACTCAGGACGAGTCGTTGGAGGACTCGTGAGGTAAGCCCACGAGTCATCAGGTGACTCGTGGGAAGACCAGTGAAATTTGTGAAGAGTTTAAGGAGAAGGATCACCACGGGCATGGCAACGACTCGTGGTCAGACCCCAAGAGTCTTCAGGTCAGCCATGGGGTGCGTTAGAAGGAAAAAACAAGAAGTTATGGCAGTTCATTTGAAGGTTGGTGACCACGATTCGTGGTCACCTAACGAGTTGTTATGTCAGTCGTTACGAGCCAAGAAGACAAGGCCAGGCAAACCACCTGAAGAGCCAAGTAACGAATCGTTTTCCCCAGTGACGAGTCGTCAGGTCGTCCGTTAGGACCACCTGCCAGTAATAATCTGTGAAATTAGTAAGGGCCTTTTCGTAATTTATATGTTCCTAAGACCTAAACTACGTCGTTTTAGCTTATGAAAGGTGAGTTTTTAGAGAGATAATCTATTCCATGCCGTCATTCATGCATGCAAGAGAGAGAAGTGCTCAAGGGTGATTCAAGGCTTCCCTCTTCAAAATCCTTCCAATTCCTTCTTGGGCATTCAAGGGAGATTAAGAATCAGTTGTTTTCAGGTATGTAAGACTATCAATGGGTGTTTCCTTTCACACCCATGCACATTCTCCATGTTTTCAGGAAAATTCTATAAAAGATTTATTGGGTTTTGAAGTAGATTTATATAAAAATTCAATGATTGTTAATGGGTTTTGTGATTTTCAAACCTTATCGTATTCTAGGGGGTTTTGATCATATTTTCTAATTTAATTTATTTATAACTTTATTGATTATTGAATTCTCTTGAAATTAAGCCTAATTTTGCATGACCCATGATGAATCGATTTATGATCTACTTTTCTATTAATGATATTTAGAAGTCCAGCATGATTACGATTTAAAATGTGAATTTAATCAATTACCCATCATGATTATATGAAATTTAAGCTACATGTATGATCTTTCACGAAACCTATGAGTTAGGAATTATGTTTTGGCTGACTCACGGGCCTTTTTTCATGGCTAGTTCACGTATGTACAAGTATGTTTATGATTATCATGATTTAACTAGCCTATGAATTCATGCATGCTATACTATGAGCACTATATATGTGTTGGGAGTAGTATCGAGCAACGAGTAGGTTCAGGGCCCAGGTTATGCCCCGGACCTCATAAACGACATGCCACCGTAGGTATGTTGGGACCTCCTTTGTGACTGTCTCCGGCCAAAATGGCCCTTTTCATGGTGATATCACGCCCTTCATGGTTCTACCCTTGGCAAGCTACGAACGATCTCTCGACTAGGTTTACAAGTCGGACTTTATGTGTGCTCATATGGGACATGTTGGTTAAGAGAATCTAACATTGTTCCTCATGTTTGCAAATGCTTATGATTATGTATTTTGTCTCAAGTCGTGTTAAGTAAAGATTTTCTCCTATGATTACGATTATGTTGTATTACGAATGTTTTGAAAACCTTGAGCCTAATATTATGTTATGATGTTTATGATATGAGCATGATGTCCTACTCTTATGGCCATTTATGAGTTTTATATATTTTAAATGTCCGTTTTACTTATCTTGCATACTCGGTACATTCCACGTACTGACCGCATACTTTCTATGTTGTATCATTTCATGATACAGGACCCGGCTCTAAGGCTCACCCTCCTCAGTAGATCTTTAGAGTTCGCTATTAGCTTATTTGGTTAGTCCTCATGTTCTGATGGCCATATGTTTAGACTCTATTGTTCTCTTTCAGTTTCAGTATTGCAGGTTTATTTGGGGTATTGTCCCTTCAACCCATCTTTCATGATTAGAGGCTTTTCAGACTATCAGTTGTATTCAACCATCATTTATGGATCATGTATTGTCTTTCTCCGTTATTATGTCATGATTTAATTTCCTTATGTTAAGTCTTCCACTTACATGAATGAATTATATGTATGCTCACGCCATGGGTCGACTTGGATCTCTCAGGACTTCTTGTCTCGTGTGTTCGATCTAGGTGTACATTCGGATCGTGACAATATAGCTGAACTGAACTAATATCATGGATTGAGCTAAGGGAGACGTTCTCTACTATGGAGTGTCCCTGAGTAATATAAGGGAGATATTCTCTGCTAATGAGAATCCTTGACTAAGATATTGATACTGCTAGTGAGAATCCCTAACTGAGCTAAGAGAGACATTCTCTACTAATGAGAATCCTTGATTGATCTAAGCGAGACACTCTCTGATATGGACAATCCCTGACTGATCTAAGAGAGACATTCTCTGATATGGAGACTACCTAACTAGACTGAGGGGAACATTCTGACTGACTGAGGGAGACATTCTCGGCTATGGAGAGTCTCGATAACTAGAACATGGAGGACACTAGTCTAACGTCATCCGTCTAGTCTAAGTCACGTCAGCTAATCAGAGACATGAGCATTCAACTAGTTACATCATACTGAGCTCATTTAGAGTTGATTAAGGCTAATTTGTACTAACAACAAGCCCAAAAGTCTTAAGGATCATCTGTCACGACCCGAATGTACACTCGGATCGTAGACACCAGACAAGGGATCCCGAGAGACCCGAAGTTGACCCATGGCACATGCATACAACTAATCTCATTTAAATAAGAGGAATATTAAGCATAAAACATAGCGTAAACATAACCATAGCATGATATCAGGAAATACTAAACGTACACATAAGTTGAGTACTACATACTGTCTGAAAGCCTCTACCACATACGATGCGTTGATGGGACTACATCTCCAACTAACCCGAACAGTACTGAAACACAAGATAACATAAAAGTCTGTCAAAGGGCCCTCGGAACATGAGGACTCACCAATAAGCTGAGAGCGTAAGCTGAGATGGACTAAGGATGAGGATGAGCCTGATATCCAGACCTTGTATCATGAAACAATATAGCATAGAAAGTATGCGGTCAGTACGTGGAATGTACCGAGTATTCAAGGTAAGTAAAATGGACATTTAAAAGTAAAATAACTCATAAATAAATATAGGAGAAGGACATCATGCTTGTATCATATACCTCATAAGAAAACATAAGGCTCAAGGCTTTCAAATAACTCGTAAATAATTCATTATCGTAATCGTAGGTAAAATTTATTAAAACATAACTTGAGCCAATAACATAAATATAACAATGCATAAGACATGCGAAACAATGGGAGGACTCTTCATAACCGACACTATCATGGTAGAGCCTTTCATGATGCCCCAACTATCTCGCTCAAGTAAGCAGAGCCGACCCTGGCTTTCTAGGCGAGGGTCTTGCATTAGGCGTGATATCACATTTGAGGGAATCATTCTCAATACAATATATCATTAGAAACCTATGGTGGAACATGGCTATGAGACACTGGCGTAGTCCTTTGAACGTCGGGCTGCTCGGTACTAGACACGACTCCAAATAATATGCATATAGGCTCATACGCAAATCAATAACATCATGCATTAAGATTCGTTGGCTAAAATATAACATTTATCATCATTGATCCTCTCTAAAACACGCTTAGACAAGAATCAAAGGCCCTTTTCGTAGGCCAAGATAATAAATCAATAAATCATGTAATGTGTTTCATAAATCGTAAATCATTCTTCAATATGTGGGCATTGCCCAATACTTTAACAAACTAAATTCTTTCAAAAATATTCTAATAAACATTGGAACTTTAAATCATTCTTTTCTATCATCAATAAACTCAAAATATGGTGTATTCATAATAAATCATAACTTTCATGAACTTTCATCAATGGGCATTTTAGATTTTAAAACGTGAAACATGATTTTAAGGAAAATAATATAAAATCTTTCCATCATTCATAATTTAATAATTAAAACTCAATTAAATCATACCCATAAAGAGAGAAATCGCATTTTCATGCATTTGGGTAAAATTCCATAGAACTTGAATAGGAGAATTCATGGTTCATGCATTTGGGTAAAATTCCATAGAACTTGAATAGGAGAATTCATGGTTTAATCGAAATTTGGGCACGGGTGTGGAAGAAACCACCCATTCTAAAACCCTACATACCTGGGAAGGATGAATCTACCACCTTACTGATTGCCCAAGGAGAAATTGGAAGAAGAATCCCTTAGAGAAGCTCTTGATCACCTCTTAAAATTTAGAAACTTGCATGAATGGAAGGAATACACTTAGAATAGGTTTTCCCTTCTAAAAACCCACAAAAACGAGCTTAAAACGACGTAGTATAGGGCCTTAACATGAAAAAATGAAGGAAATACCATTACTCATTACGCAAAAAATTCCCCACTGGACCAACCAACGGACAAACCAATGGGCCGTTGGAAGATACCACGACCCGTGGTATCTAACTGTGCTAAGCACTGCCCCAACCATATCTCAGATTCAAACCACGAACATATAGGATGGGTCATCCTAAGTTTCAACAGGTCGTTCCTTCAGACATTGTTTCCTTCTTCTGAAACTCTACACTTCTATTCAATGAGCCTCACCACAACTCATTATAAGATACAACCGGTTGTGGTCCCCATCCATCATTTCCCACTGGAGATATGGGCTCCCTTACCATGACTCCTCACAATGGGTCGTTGCAAGACACAATGCATCGTTGCATGACCCGTTAAACTCCCCAACTGCTAAGCCTGTCTCCTATCACGACCACTAACAATGACTCGTTGTTTCGTACAACGAGTTGTTACATCAGTCGTTGCCTCCACTGCCACCTGAACACCTGAACCCACAATTGCCATCAACAGCTCATGGTTACATACCACGAGTTGTTATACCTCTCGTCCTACAAGTTTTCCCCAACTTTCAGTAGTTTTGCATTTTAGGTCGCCGGTATACTCTTAGGCACTTCTAGGGTATTACAATATCTCCCCCTTGAGATCATTCATCCTTGAATGTAGGAAACAAGCATAAAAAAATATACAATTTATCATAGCCATATACTAATCATTTTAACCGAATTTTCACGGAATAACTATCTCCGAATTAAACCACATAGCTGAACTGATCCTATACTTCACATACACATTCATACACATAATGAAACTTGTACACATGAACTGAACATGAAAACTAGATAGAGTCATAGGGAAAAAACTGATACCTCAAGTCGCAACTGAGTCGGTAGAGAACAAATGTGGGTATCTAGACATCATATCCGCTTCGGCTTCCCACATAGCACCCTCAACATGCTGATTTCTCCACAAAACTTTAACAGAAGCTACTTTTTTGTTCCTTAGCTTACGGACTTGACGATATAAGATTTCCACTAGAATTTCTTCATAGCTGAGGATATCCTATACATCAACATTATTTACCGGGATTACTAAAGCTGGATCACCGAAGCACTTTTTCAAGAGCGATACATGAAACACGGGATGAACTGAAGCTAACTCTGAAGGCAAGTCCAAATCAGATGCCACCTTACCAACTCTCCTTATAACCCCATAAGGACCCACATATCGGGGACTAAGTTTCCCCTTCTTCCCAAACCGTATGACACCCTTCATGGGTTATACCTTTAGAAATACCCAATTGTCCAACTCAAACTCCAAATCTCTTCTGCTCACATTGGCATATGATTTCTAATGACTCTTCCTGATTTTCAACCGGTCCCTTATCAACTGGACCTTTACCATGGCCTCATGAACTGAATCAGGTCCTACCAAGGCTGCCTCACCAATCTCAAACCAACCGATGGGCGATCTACACCTTCGCCCGTAAAGAGCCTCAAACGGTGCCATCTGGATATTAGAGCGATAATCGTTATTATAGGAAAACTCGATCAAGGGAAAATGATCATCCCAAATACCTTTGAAATCCATAACACATGCCCTCAGCATATCCTCGAGGGTCTGAATGGTTCGTTCTGCTTGGTCGTCTATTTGTGGATGGAAGACTGTACTAAGCTTCACTTGCGTTCCAAGTCCCTTTTGAAAAGAACGCCAGAACTAAGAGGTACATTGAGTACCTCGGTCTGAAATAATTGACAAGGGCACTCCATGAAGTCGAACCAACTCCCGAATATACAATATAGCATAATCATCCGTTGAATCCATGGTCTTGACTGGCAGAAAGTGTGCACCCTTGGTTAACCTATCGACCACCACCCAAATCGAGTCGTATTACCGGTGAGTACGGGGTAGACCTATAATGAAATCCATGTTAATTTCTTCCCACTTCCAAGTGGGGATGCAGATATCCTGAAGTACGCCTCCCGGCCTTTGATGTTCAACCTTCACTTGCTGACAGTTTGGACACTTTGCTACAAACTCCGCAATATCCTTCTTCATACCATCCCACTAGTAGATTTCCCGAAAGTCCCAATACATCTTTGTGGATCCTAGGTGAATGGAATATCTAGTACCATGTGCCTCATGCAATATTCAAACTCTCAAATCATCAACGACTGGAACACATAGATGCCCCTGGTATCATAGCACACCATCTCCCCCTTGGGAGAAAACCTCCACCTTTTGACTACGCATTGCTTCGTTGATCTTAATCAAACTCGGATCCTCATCTTGCTTAGATTTGACATCGACCACTAAGGACGATGCTGACCCATTCTGCACAATAACGTCGCCATTAGTCGAGTCGATCAATCTAACCCCCAACCTTGCAAGTCGATGGACATCTCTCACTAACTCCTTCTTTCCCTAGTCCACGTGGAAAACACTTTCCATAGAGAGTCTACTAAGCACATTCGCAACCACATTAGCCTTTCCCGTGTGGTAAAGGAGACTCATATCGTAGTCCTTTAATAACTCCAACCACCTCCTTTATCAAAGATTGAGATTTTCATGCGTGAAAACATATTGCAAGCTCTTTTGATCCATGAACACGTCCACGTGAACCCCATACAAGTAATGTCGCCATATCTTCAGTGCAAACACCATCACGACTAACTTAAGAAAATAGGCCGGTAATTCATTTCATGAACCTTTAACTATCGAGAGGCATATGCTATCACCTTTCCCCTCTACATCAACACACATCCCAGTCTGACTCCCGAAGCATCACAATATACAACAAAGCCATCAGTACCCTTGGGTAAAGTCAACACTGGTGCTGAAGTGAGTCGGGTCTTCAACTCTTAGAAGCTTTTCTCACAAGAATCCGACCATCGAAACTTCACCTTTTTCTTAGTCAACCTGGTCAATGGGGTTGCAATTGATGAAAAGCCCTCAATGGATCTTCGGTAGTAGCCTGCTCAAGTCAAAGAAACTCCAATTTTCTAAAGGATTTACCGTTCTGGGACAATTCTTCACCGCCTCAATCTTCTAGGAATCTACTCTTATGCCTTCGCATGATACCACATCATCCATAAATGCCACTGAGTCTAGCCAAAATTTACCCTTACTAAACTTTACATATAGCTGAAGATCATTGAGGGTCTGAAGCACTATTCTCAGGTGAGCGGCATGCTCCTCCTCGCTCCGTGAGTATATAAGGATATCATCGTTTAACACAATTACGAACATTTCCAGATACTGCCTGAACACCCTATTTATCAGGTCCATAAAAGTTGCACGAGCATTGGTAAGTCCAAATGACATAATTACAAACTCATAATGGCCATACCGAGTTCTGAAGGCTGTCTTCAGGATATCACACTCCCGAACTCTGAGTTGATGGTATCCGGACCTGAGATCTCTCTTCAAGAAACACCTGGCACCCTGGAGCTAGTCAAATAAGTAATTAATCCTGGGTAAGGGGTACCTGTACTTGAAAGTGACCTTATTCAACTGCCGATAGTCAATACACATGCAAAGGGAACTGTCCTTCTTTCGAACAAATAGAACTGGTGCAGCCCATGGAGACTGGCTCGTTCTAATGAAGCCCTTATCCAACAAATCCTTTAACTGATCCTTCAATACCTTTAGCTCGAGTAGAGCCACATCGAAGGGAGGAATAGAGATAGGCTGCATATCAGGTAAGAGGTTAATTCCGTAATCGATTTCCCTCCAAGAGGAACACCTGGCAATTCATCAGGAAAGACATCCCGATACTCATACACCACCGAAGCTGATTTGATAGTCGGGGTCTAAAACTCACCATCCTTAACCCTAACTAGATGATACACGCAACCCTTAGAAATAATCTTCATGGCCTTAAGATAGGAAATAAATCGACCTGCTGGTACCGCCGAACTATCCTTCCACTCCAACACTGGCTCACCCGGAAAATGAAATTCCTTCATACGGGTCCTACAATTAATCGAAGAATAACATGCAAACTACCAATGCATGCAAAGAATAACGTAAAAGTCAGTCATGGATAACTCCGTAAGGTTTGTGGATGTAAACTTATGCAACACAATGACCAGACATTTTCTATATACTCGTCTAGCTATGACCAAATCACCAATAGGGGTCAAAACTAAAAATGGTTCTGACAAGGTCTCGGGACTAACTCCAAGGCTACTAGCAG
Source organism: Datura stramonium (assembly GCA_018107945.1). Lineage (NCBI taxonomy): Eukaryota > Viridiplantae > Streptophyta > Magnoliopsida > Solanales > Solanaceae > Datura > Datura stramonium. The sequence continues at coordinate 27,732 of JACEIK010005272.1, forward strand.
GGTAAGGAGTCACGAACAACAAGGTAGCTCCCGTATCTATCAAGGCGTAAACATCAATATGAAAGACACCCAACATACTGGTGACCACATTAGGCGAATTTTCCTTCTCCTGGCGTGAGGCAAGGGCATAGAATCGATTCTGGCATTGTCCGCCACTTCCACTAATCAATTCTCCCTGCGGAGCGGAATGGGCTGGAGTTGCTGCTGACCTGGTGGTCTGTGCACGACCTCTATCACACCTTGTCTAGCATATGGGCATGCTCGACGCATGTGTCTAGATCTACCACACCTGTAGAAAACATCTTAACCAAGCAGGCATTCCCGGGCATGAATCTCGCCGCAATTTTCACAAGCCGGGGAGGTATACTCTAACTAGGTGCCCCTATGATCCCTCTACCCTGAAGCCCTACTCCTCTGATCACTCTTGGGTCTGGATGGAACACTAGCTGATGATGGTGCTGGGGCTAGTGATTTCTGCTGAAACTATGGACCGTAGCAACTGCCAGACCTCTGATGCGAAAACCCACGACTATCCGTTCGAGCCCTCTTTTCCTCCCTCTCCCTTGCATGAGCCGCTTCGATCTTCTGGGCGTACAACACTATACGAGGAAAGTCAATAACCTGGTGAAGCATGACAGTCCTTCAATACTTTTCTAAATAACTAGCCACACCTTGAACGAATCGGCTCACCCGCACCCTTTGATCCATTACTAACTCTGGGGCATACTTTGACAAACGAGTGAAGTAAAGCAAATACTCCAACACTATCATCTTTCCCTGCTTGAGGTTCACAAACTCTACTGCTTTCAACTCACTCATCTCCCGAGGGAAGAATTTGTCGAGAAAAGCCATGTGGAACTCATCCCAACTGATAGGGCCCGCACTCGCTGCCCTGCTGTCCATCCATTGCTTGTAGAAAATATGACCAACCTCTTTTAGATGATAAGAGGCCAAGTCAACGCACTCCCCATTTTTCACCCCTATAACCTGAGTGACTTTCAAGATCCCTTCAATGAACTCATGTGGATCCTCATCCACCTTTAATCCCATGAACTTAGGAAGGTTCATCCTCAAGAAGTCTCTAATTCAAGCTGCCGCTGCATTGCCATTCTGTGGGACCTGCGCAACAGCCTGCGGGTTGACCTAAGCGGTCAATGCCTATGCTAACATCTAAATAGCCGCCCGAAACTCAGCTGGGACATATGGCTCTTGTGCTTGGGGCTCCTGAATAGGTGGGCTTGCTAATTCCCATGGTCATTGCCACCCTATGGCCTTGATCATTTCCATTCCTCCTTTCATTCATTGTTCTAGGAGCCAAAATTCTGCAATCACGACTCGCATGAATTAGAAGGACGGAGAGACTTTTCATCGCACGACATAGAGCATGAAATAAGGGAACATTTCCTAAACGTCTAGTAGCCTATTCGTCATAAGTGTGGCACGCTTCACACACATGAAAAAGACTCTACTTAACGCATCTTTCAGACACCCTAGTACACTTCAAACCTATTTCTCTGATACCAAGTTTGTCATGACCCGAATGTATACCCGGATAGTAGACACGGGACAAGGGACCTCGAGGGACCCTATGTCGACCCATGAAACTTGCATACAACTAAATTCATTTAAATAAGCAAAATAGTAATCATAAAACATAGCGTAAATGTGACCATAGGATGAAATCAGTAAATACTAAACATACACATAAGCGGAGTACTACATATTATCTGAAAGCCTCTACCACATACGATGGATTGATGGGACTATATCCCACACTAACCCGAACAATACTGAAACACAAGATAACATATAAGTCTGTCAAACGGCCCTCGGAACATAAGGATTCACCAATAGGCTGAGAGCGTAAGCTGAGATGGACTAAGGATGAGGATGAGCCTGAGATCCGGACCCTATATCATGAAACGATACATCATAGAAAGTATGCGGTCAGTACGTGGAATACCGAGTATGGAAGGTAAGTAAAACGGACATTTAAAAGTAAAATAACTCATAAATAAATATAGGAGAAGGACATCATGCTTGTATCACATACCCCGTAAGAAAACACAAGGCTCAAGGCTTTCAAATCATTCGTAAATCATTCATTATCGTAATCGTAGGTAAAATTTATTAAAACATAACTTAAGCCAATAACATACACGTAAAAATGCATAAGACATGTGGAACAATGGGAGGACTCATCATGACCGTCACCATCATGGTAGAGCCTTTCATGATGCCCCAACTATCTCGCTCAAGTGGGTAGAGCCGGCCTTGGCTTGCTAGGCGAGGGTTGACATTAGGCGTGATATAACATTTGAGGGGATCATTATCAATAAAATATATCATTAGAAACCCATGTTGGCACATGGTTATGAGACACCAGCGTAGTCTTTTGAACGTCGGGCTGCTCGGTGCTAGACACGACTCCCAAAACATTCATATAGGCTCATACGTGAATCAATAACATCATGCATTAAGATTCATTGGCTAAAATATAACATTTATCATCATTGATCCCCTTTAAAACATTCTTAGCC